>CM062297.1:487494934-487701177 GCA_031216915.1 Pictodentalium vernedei | reverse complement strand
GCGCCATTTGGAAATCCATTTTGAAAAGGGTTACCCCAGTTACGAATGGAGGTGGGGCAGATCAATTTTCCGATAGAAATGACCAATACAAATTTATTGGTGTTTAAGGTCACATATTTCTGCGCAATGTCCAACAATCGTTTACCCATATTGCCCATTTTAGAGGACTTCCATCCCAGGCATTGGTGACCGGGTCCTATTTTACTATTTCTCCAAAGATAATCGTGACCACCACAATACATGAAAGACCGGTGGAAAACCAACCAAACTGGTACAAGTTGTTTTTTTATATAAATGGAACCTGGTCAGTGAAACAACTGCATACTCTTGCCACCTCCACCATCGCCGGGGGCCCGCATCAAAAGCCTTCAGACAACTTTCAGCCTTTTTAAAACACCCAAAATCCCGGGACCCGTGGACGTTCCCCCTACCCCCTCTCGACGTTAGTGGGTACTCCAGCTTCCCCCACCCTTAAAACTGTTCGACACGAGGTGACCCTGGCTGTAAAAGGTACTGTTAAACCCCAATATTAGCAAAAAGAAAAATGTATTATATCTTATTCGACGGAGGTTTGTGAGCTTGAAACAAGACATAAAGGGAAGAAAATATCAATTTTCAGTCAGAGTTGAAGAAATTTTGTTTAATTGAATAGTGAATTCCTGTTAAATGCTAGAGTGCTAAATAATTTTGGTTCAACATGTCGTCTCCTGAGTTCCAATGCGTTCTATGTGTCTACTGGCAAAAAGAACACATTGGAACTCAGGGGACGATGTGTTCACACGTCTCTGCCTTGTTATAATTTATGGGAGAGTGCCTACACTCTCCCATAAATTGTAATAGGGCAAATACACACAGACTAAATGATTTCAAGATGATATGAAGCACATCCACTGAATGTGATTCCTTAAAGATGTGGTACCTGGTCTTTAGTATTTATTTTTTGTTTTATTTATTTATTTATTGGCGTTTAAGGCCACATATGTCTGCACAATAGTTAATCGTGACCGTAACGTGGAGATAGTCATGTTTAGTCAATCATTTATACCCATTTTAGTGGACTTCCACCCCAAGCATTGGTGACTGGGTCCTATTTTACCAGAAAAACAGATATTACCACAGTACACAAGCACTGTTTCACTTCCTGGGGTTCCCACGGGGGGGGGGGGGGGGGGGGCTTCAGAATAGAGCCCAAATATGGCTTCTGGCACAACCAGTTAACAGCAGATTGTTCGCTGACAAACCTAGGTTTCAACTAAAAGAGTTTCAATTTGCTGTTTTGATATCACTGCGAGGCAAATAACTGTAGCAACATTATTTTATTTGTGTAACAGATTATTATAATGTCGTGGACATTCATTGTCAAAATAAGGTAACTTAAGTTTTGTAACAATGCCGATTCTTTGCGATGTCATCTTGAGATTCCTTTCTTCCTTTCCATGCAATATTGTCTTCCACTTATTCTTTTTTCTATATCCTGAGGGGGGAAAAGGATTAAGAATGAATTTCACACTTGTACTCTAATCTTCTCTGTTTGCGTAAAAACAGCATACAAATTAACCTTCAGATTTGTTTTTATGGTAGAGTGGTGCCGTGTTAATTGGAATTTACTGTTAATTGCACATAACTTCCAATCACCAAACCATTTACAATTGTTTATATATTTATTGGTGTTTAAGGTCACTTTCCACGTCTATGGTTATATCATGACTGCAACAGAAGGTTAGCCAGTCGTCTAGATTTACGCTGCCCACAGTAGCAGATTTCCACATAGGCATTGGTTACAGATCCTATTTATTTATTTATTTTATTTATTTATTTATTTATTTATTTATTTATTTATTTATTTATTTATTTATTTATGTTTAAGGTCACGTATTTCTGCACAATGGCTAATCTTGACCGCAACATGGATATAAAGTAAAGTCCAGCCAATCGCTTATACCCATGTTGCCCATTTTAGAGGACTTCCACCCCAGACACTGGTGGCCAGGTCCTATTGTACCAGTAAAACAGAGCTTGTTTACCATAGTAAACAAGCACTGCTTCACTTTCCGGGGTATCCACGGGAAATTTGGGGGGGGGGGGTAAAGTAGGATCCATTTACCATGGTAGACAAGCACTGCTTCACTTCCAGAGGTTCTTACATGGAACCATTTACCATACTTTCTGCACGAATATGACGCGATAATAGCATAGAGATCTGCATTGATTATGGAATAAATTGCTGCTAATTGGTAGAGTGAAAGAAGCTGCTATTTGTGCTTCAGTCTGAGACACAGGTACTCGGCACAAGCTGTGAAATGTAAAGAAAAATTATATTTGATAGCATTTTTGAATCGATGCTGACGTGCCCCCATAATGGTATATAAATATACTACTCAAAGTTTGCTAAGCACCAAATATTTGACACATCATTGTGAAATTTGCTTGTCACATATTTGCGATATTTTTGGTGGATATGATTGAGGAATGTATTGAGATGGTCCCCAGTGTTTACATTAGCTCTCTTGACAGGCAGACTTTTCGTGACAGTCATGGAAAGCATGTTCCCCTTGATTTTCATGATGTTTTCGTGTACTGTCTACATGTACATGACATGTGTAGGGTATTCAATCTTCATTTCAACACAAACCCTTGTGATTTAATGATTGAATATGGCAAATGCAAATGTAAGAAGACATTTATCTGAAGCAGAAATATGGCGTGCTGTGGGGATGGTGAAGCAAGGGGCTACACATCGTCACTTTGGTGAAGCCCTTGGTGTGCACCGTACGGTGATCACCAGAGCCTGGGCAAGATTTCAACAGTATGGCACACCAGTTAGACGGCATGGTGGTGGCAGAGACAGGGCAACATCTGCAGCCGAAGACCGGTTTTTGATCATTCAGGCCCGTAGGAACCGCTTTGGCACAGCAACCCAGCTTCGCAGTGACCTTCAGAATGCATCCGGGGTAAATGTTTCGACGCAGACTATCCGGGCAAGGTTGCACGAAGGTGGTCTCCGATTGAGAAGACCATGTATTCGCATTCCGCTGTCCCAGAACCACCGCCAGGCACGATATGAATGGGCCATAGACCACGTTGGATGGACCAGAGAAGATTGGTGACCTGTCCTTTTTACAGATGAGTAAAGGTACTGCCTAGACCACAAAGATAGACGTTCTAGGGTATGGAGAAGACCAGGAGAGCGATTCCATGCAGCCAACATTGCTGAGCATGACCGCTATGGTGGAGGGTCAATCATGGTCTGGGGCGGCATCAGCTGGGATGGACGTACAGAGCTCTGTGTCCTTGAACGTGGTGCATTGACTGCACAACGGTATATTGATGAGATCCTGTCCACGTCAGATTGTATGCAAGTGCAGTGGGTGATAGATTCATTCTGATGGACGATAATGCCAGTCCTCATGTTGCCCATCCTGTCGGGGAGTACCGACAGAGGGAGGAGATTGAGCGTATGGACTGGCCAGCAAGATCCCTTGACCTCAATCAAATCGAACATGTCTGGAATGAGTTGCAGCTTGCAATTTCAGCCCGTCCAGTCCAGTCGAGCCAAGAAGTGTCCAGGAGCTTGGTGCCATGCTGGTCCAAGAATGGAATAACATCCCACAAAGGACCACCAGGAACCTGATCGGGAGCATGAGAAGGCGTTGTCAAGTTGTAATTAACAGTAATGGGCCTCATACTCGATATTGAAGCCATACCAGTTCGCTCCGTCAACTTTTTGGCATATTGAAAAATTTCCTCTTTTACCCAAAATATCCCATTTTCCATGTTTATAGTATTCAAAAGCTAAAAAATAATGTCAAACACAAATAAAATCCTAATTTCTGTACTTAAATCATTAAAGATATAATTAAATAAAAAATATATACACTTTTCATTACAATATTTCAACTAAAACGTAAAACAGGTAGTTGGATGTACTTGGTGCTTAGCAAACTTTGAGTAGTATATGCTTAGCAAACTTTGAGTAGTATATTAACAAGGTACTCAACTCGCTTTTCGAAAACGATGGCACTCATCTTCGTTATACCCCTTTCAAATTTGATTCACATAAGGTATTCAACAGTACTCGGTGTCAGTGGAAAGGGGAATGAATAAGCTACACAGTGGTGTATTACACGACTGTTGGGTGTTCTTGGGTTGTTCATGATAACTGGGAGAAGTCGAAAAAAAGCCGAGAAAGATTTAGTCGGACAAGGTAGTGTACAGTGGAAAGTGGGTTACGAGCGACAATTATCCGATTTATTATAAATAATTCGAGGTCCTATTGTCTATGGAGGGCAGATTCAAATGTTAACCGTATATATACCTTTATCAATTACTAATCTCGGATCCACATTTATTCATTTCTGGCTTTCTCATTTGCCGCTTATACATTTTTTAACATTCCCTTAAAAACTAAACAAGCTAACGGCATCCATAGAAGCCAAGATGCTCACAAAAACATCCCATCGGCTACTATTTATGCCGAGAAAATCATCAATGAAAACAAGCCAATGGGAGAATGAGGAAATTTTTTGCGCGAGTCGCCGTATCTATGGACGCCATCAACTTGAAAAGATTTCAAAATGACGGCTAAAAGGCGTATAAACGGTAAATGTGAACTCCAGAAATGAATAAATGTCAACCCTAGATTGAAAATTGATAAAGGTATGCGGTTAATATTTGAATCTGCCCTCCATAAACAATGGGATAATTGCCGCTCGTAACCCACTTTCCACTGTACACTATCTTGTCCGACTAAATGTTTTTCGGCCTTTTCTGTGACTTCTCCCAGTTATTACGAACAACCCAAGAACACCCAACGGTCGTGTAATACACCCCTGTAACGCTTATTCACTCCCATTTCCACTGACAGCGGGTACTGTTGGATACGTCATGTGAATCAAATTTGAGGGGCGTATAACGAACATGAGTGCTATCGTTTTCGAAAAGCGAGAAGTGTACCTTGTTAATATTTATATACCATTATGGGGGCACGTCAGCATCGATTCAAAAATGCTATCAAATATAATTTTTCTTTCGATTACACAGCTTGTGCTAAGTACCTGTGGTCTGAGTTGCAGATACTGCAACGTAAAGGCTTCACATTCTGTGGACGTGCTTCATGTTATGATTGAAGTGAAATTATTTTGTCAATTTAGATTTATCTTGTTACAATTTATGGGGGCGAGCCTATACGCAAGCTCCCATAAATTGTGACAAGACAAATATTTATTTATTGGTGTTCAAGATAACATTTTTCTGTACAATGGCTAATGGCTTATTCCCATTCACCTTGCAAATATGGAAGAAATCAAAGAGTCTACTGGCAATGTGTCCTACAAAATTTTGGAGCTACAACTAGCACACTGGACGACAAAGTGACAACCCACAATGGCCATCAATCATTAGCACGATTTTGAAAAAGTGATCGCCGATGCTGTTATGCACATTTGAAATCGAAGATTAAATTGACTTCAAAACCAATCACGACTCTCTATCAGGAGAAATTGCAAGTACGTACATTCGTTTGTTAAAGCAAAATCATAAATATAATCGGTCGTCGTTCAAATATTTCAATCATTTTTCAAATATTTATATACTACTCAAAGCTAGGCACCAAGTATATCCAACTATTTGTTTTACGTTTTAGTTGAAATATTGAAAAGTGTATATATGTTTTATTTAATTGTATCTTTAATGATTTAAGTACAGAAAATTAAGATTTTATTTGTGTTTGACATTATTTTTTAGCTTTTGAATACGATAACCATGGAAAATGGATATTATTGGTAAAAGAGGAAATTTTTCAATTTGCCAAAAAGTTGATTGAGCGAACTGGTATAGGTTCAATATCGAGTATGAGACCCATTACTGTTAATTACAGCTTGACAACGCCTTCTCATGCTCCCAATCAGATTCCTGGTGTCCTTTATGGGATGTTGTTCCATTCTTGGACCAGCATGTCAGCAAGCTCTTGGACACTTCTAGGCTGGACTGGATGGGCTGAAATTGCAAGCTGCAACTCGTTCCAGACATGTTCGATTTGATTGAGGTCAGGGGATCTTGCAGGCCAGTCCATACGCTCAGTCCCCTCTCTCTGTCGGTACTCCACGACAGCATGGGCAACATGAGGACGGGCATTATCGTCCATCAGAATGAATCTTATCACCCACTGCACCTGCATACAATCTGACCTGGGCATCCAGGATCTCATCAATATACCGCTGTGAAGTCAATGTACCACGTTCAAGGACACAGAGCTCTGTACCTCCATGCCTGCTGATGCCGCCCAGACCATGATTGACCCTCCACTATAGCGGTCGTGCTCAGCAATGTTGGCTGCATGGAATCGCTCTCCTGGTCTTCTCCATACCCTAGAACGCCTATCTGTGTGGTCTAGGTAGTGCCTTGACTCATCTGTAAAAAGGACAGGTCGCCAATCTTCTCTGGTCCACCCAACGTGGTCTATGGCCCATTCATATCGTGCCTGGCGGTGGTTCTGGGACAGCGGAGTGCGAACACATGTCTTCCCGATCGGAGACCACCCTCGAGCAACCTTGCCCGGATCGTCTGCGTCGAAACATTTACCCCGGATGCATTCTGAAGGTCACTGCGAAGCTGGATTGTTGTGGCAAAGTGGTTCCTACGGGCCTGAATGATCAAAAAGCGGTCTTCAGCTGCAGATATTGCCCTGTCTCTGCCACCACATGCCATATTACTGGTGTGCCATACTGCTGAAAAATCTTGCCCAGGCTCTGGTGATCACCGTATGGTGCACACCAAGGGCTTCACCAACCTGACGATGGGTAGCCCCTTGCACCACAGTCCCTACAGCCCGCCACATTTCTGCTTCAGACCAATGTCTTCTTACATTTGCCATATTCAATCATTAAATCACAAGGGTTTGTGTTGAAATGAAGATAGAATACCCTACACATGTCATGTACATGTAGACAGTACACGAAAACATCACGAAAATCAAGGGGTACATGCTTTCCATGACTGTCACGAAAAGTCTGCCTGTCAAGAGAGCTAATGTAAACACACTGGGGACCATCTCAATACATTCCTCAATCATATCCACCCAAAATATCGCAAATATGTGACAAGCAAATTTCACAATGATGTGTCAAATATTTGGTGCTTAGCAAACTTTGAGTAGTATATGTTTATTTTGTGACTAATAAGTGTTGAATTCTTGTTTTTCAGATCCGAGGGCAGACGAGACCGACCCGGACATAGCCGCAAAGATTCCGACTTTCTTTTGTGTAAAATCGGCATTGCACCGAGGCAGAGTGGAAACAACGCCCTCGCTTCCAAAATGGTGATCAGACATCAACCTTTCAGATGCCTATACGACTGTCAGCGACGAAAATTTTCCCACTGCCAATGATGGCGATGACAACAAAATTCTCATATTTTCGACATACGGCAACTTGGAACTCTTGGCAGCAGCTGAGACTATATTTTGTGACGGAACATTCGACAAGAGTCCAGTAATCGTTTGTCAGATATACACAATACATGCTTTCGTTGAAGGTAAGATGTGCCCGCTGGTGTGTGGTCTTCTTCCAAACAAGAGTCAGTTGACATATCGATGATTTTTCAACTTGATAAAGCAAAGGGCTACCGAAATGAATACTGCCATCAATCCTCACATCGCATTTACAGACTACAAAACGGCAGCCCAGAAAGCAATTTTAGCAGCATTTCCGGCAGTGTGTTTGAAAAGCTGCCTTTTTCCACTATGGGCAGACCATTTTGAAAAATGTGAAAAAGTTTCTTTTTCAACAGAAATTCGACGACAAATCCGAGAACAACCAGAAAATATTAACAAGAGCATTAGCCTTGCCTATGACGATTGTGAGCGATGCCTAGTTCGAGGCGTTGACTGAGTATGAAGGAAGTGGTGACACTGCTATGGAAACTAACATTACGCGTTTCTGTGACTTCGTTACTGATTATGGGTTTGAAGGCAGCCACGGACTTAGTTTATGGAATCACCATCAAACTATTAGGCCGAGGACGACAAAGCACGCGGAAGGGTGGCACAGAAAACTGCAGCAAGTTCTCCCAGGTTCACACCCAAACATCTTTAAACTAATTGATTTTCTGAAAAGGAACAAGCGTATCATGAAATCATTGTTCTATATACAATTGAGAAGAGGGGCAAATTAGAACGCAGACAACAGAAACACAGAAAAGTGGATGATCTAAGAGACAGCCTCGAGGAGAAACTAAGGGAAGGAAGAATCGATGTTCTCCATTATATGGATTCAATTTCCAAAATAGTAAAACACTAATGCATATTTGTCCTTGAGCGTTTGTTATAATGTATATTTTTTGTGAACTTTTGTTATAATGCAATGCAAATTTGTCTGTGAATCTTTGTTATAATGTATATTTATCTGTGAACGTTTGTAATAAATTTGTTTTAAAAACGTTGAAAAATACTAATGTATAATTGTCTGAAGTTTTAAAATTTATATGTTACCATCTTTGTCTGAATAAAAATGTAAGTCTGAGAAATAAAATGAATTCACTCTCGTTTAAACTGCCCAACTAACTAGAACAAACTTTTAGTCGGCCAATCTTTGATGTTGAGGATTATCACACCTCACACCTGAACTGTAAAAGAACAGATGCTGGGTGAGCGGGAATGGCCCTGGTTGATCATGACTGCAACATGGATATAAAGTCAAGTCCAGCCAATGGTTTATACCCATGCTGCCCATTTGGAGGACTTCGTTGGTTTCGTTCGTTGGTTTCGTTCGTTCGTCTTTTCGTTGGTTTCGTTCGTTGGTTTCGTTCGTTCGTCTTTTCGTTTGGTTTCACAGCCATACAAGTAACAAGTATTAGACAAGACATATCCCGAAAAAGTGATTTTAGTTTAAACTTTATTTATTTTAAAACTTCAAAGTCAAATAATACAAAAATTGTTACATACAAAGATGTGGATTCGGCAGGAAGCTATAAGCTTATACAAGGTCGTTTCCACCCAGAACAAGATTACAAAGAGTTACAAATGTCAATGACAGGTATGAGTGACTTTAGTCTTAAGTCTTAACAGTATTTGTACACATAACACAAGCGTCAGTAGTCGAGCTCACACATCGTCCCCCGAGGGCCCTCGCCTCCCGTACACCAGATTAACCCCTTGCCAACGCGGATAGAATACGACAGTTGCACAAAAGACGTCTTGAACCACTATAGAGTTTTATTTTCTATTTCAAAAACACAGCTCATGGTCTCCATTGGCGCGAGCTCAACAAGCTCACTCCAACAGAGGGTCACGAGCCATGTTTCCGAGTCCAAAATTGGAAACATAATAAAATTTAAACGGGAGCTTTTGTTAATAAGACCACCCGAACCTGACCATCCCGGGAAATAGAGGCGGGGACAACCGGGAAACGATATGTAAGAGTGTTATGAGTACACGGTGAACAAAATAAAAACGATATAGAAAGAAGCAAAACTCGGTCAGCTTGAATACATGGTGCATTTACTACACATGAGAAAGGCGTAAGTAAGTATGTTATGTAATTTCTTTCAGTTCGTTTAGTAGAAGATTATGAATACAGTCTGTGATTAGAGTCCACGTGGCACTGAGCTGCAAGCAAGTTTAAACGGTGTTGAGGGACATATCCGTTCCGCTGAGCTAGTTTGGCAACAATATTCATGATAATATTGAATGTATTTTAATTAGGTTAGTACTGTTTTAGGGATTAGTCATTAGAATCGCTTCCTTGTTAGTATAAAGTCATGTACCACTTCAGGGATAAGGTGGTTGTCTTCGTTATTCAAAAATTCTGAACCAAAGACAAAACCCAGTCAGCTTGAATACATGATGCATTAAACACACACGGAAAAGGCGAAATAAGGTATAGGTAATGTTATTCAGTTCGTTCAGTAAAAGATTATGAATACAGTCTACGGATACTGACCAGGTGGCGTTGAACTGCAGGGAAAGTTAAATGGTGTGTGTGTGGGGGGGGGGGGGGGCATATTCGTTATGTTGAGCTAATTTGATTTGATACCAGGTAACTTTGATCTGCAAGGACAGTTGAATGGTGCGGAGGGGTATATTCATTATGTTGAGCTAATTTGATAATAACATTCTAATAATATTAAGTTATATTAAATTGGTTACTACTGTATTAGAAATTAATCATTGGAATCTCTCAGTTGATAATATAAAGTCATGTGCCACTTCAAAGATGAGGCGGTTGTCTTCGTTATTCAACAATTCTGAACCGAAAAGAAGTGAAGATGTGTCTGCTCCAAACGGGAGTAGGTTAATTGTATAATTACGAGCGTGTGTGAAAATTGGACAATGCAAGAGAAAGTGATCAGGAGTCTCTTGCTCGCCACACTGACATAAGGGGTTTGGTGATAAATGATTATCATATAAGTGTGAATTGAGGTTACTACACTCCAGTCGTAACCTGCAATGATATATTTGAGCTGGGCGAGATTTCGCATTACTATAGAACCTTGGAGGTCGTTGATTACAACCCTTTAGGAAAGTCTTAAAATGAAATCAATGACGAGTTCTCGTGGACAGACAGGGGCAGGTTATTCCATTGGTCAGTAACGCTGGGGATGAAGGAAGACTTGTACAATTCAGTCCGACAAAAAGGAACACGGTGGTTTTGACTTGATCGGAGACTGAGTGATGGATTGGTTGAAGAAGCAAGTGGGGGAACTTTATTGGGGATATGTGGAGGTACCATACGATGATACATTTTGAAAAACTTGATTAACTTGTGTTTGCGACGTCTTTCTTGCAATGGATCCCATCGCGTTTTTAAATAAAGTAAGGACTTACTAGCACTAACAGTTGCGCCGGTAATGATCCTTGTCGCTGCAATCTGTATTTTTTCCAGTTCCGCCACTTTGGTTTCAGAACAGTTATCCCAAACAGTATCCGCGTATTCAAGAAGACGCCTAATAAAGGCAAAATATATTTTTTCTGGGACACTACGATCTAAATTAAATTTATGCCTCCTCAGTAAGTCTAAGCGAGACCAGGTTTTAGAGCAAATATGGTCGATTTGGTCGTTCCATGTACAAGTACCATTTAGTATGACTCCTAAGTGTTAATGGCTAGAGACTTCGGATATCTGAGAACCGCCTAAGAATAAGGGTGGATGGATGGGGCTGCTTTTGCGTGATATTAGCATACTCTCTGTTTTGTTTGGATTGAACTCCACCAACCATGTTTTAGCCCAACCTTCGACTGTTGCCAGATCATGATTGATTACGGTCGACGCTTGCTCAGGGTTCTCTATAATTAGATATAAGGAGGTATCGTCTGCAAAAAGGCGTATACTGCTCAGTAGACCTTTGGTTATGTCGTTAATGTATATGAGGAACAACAAGGGCCCAAGGATCGATCCTTGTGGAACACCGGCATTGACGATTCTCCATGAAGATGTCTCAGACGATATCACAACTCGTTGCAACCTATCTGCAAGATACAATTTTAAGAACATTAAAAGTTCACCCGAAACACTATACTCTCCAACTTGTAGATGAGACCAGCATACCATACTTTATCAAAGGCCTTACTGACATCACAGAAGACAACCCTAACTTCTCTACCTTCATCAAGGCCGCGACAGAATTCGTCATATATGTCAGGCAGTTGGAGAACAGTTGAGTCAACGGGTGTAAAACCTGATTGAAATGGACTGAGAACGTTATTGTCGATTAGGAACTCCCACAAACGTTTGAATACACATTTTTCAAATATTTTTCCAACGCAGCTAATCAGAGATATTGGGCGATAATTAATAACAGAATTGGAGGGTTGTTTTTTCAAGATTGGGGTGGCGTTTGCTTTTTTCCACAGTGACAGAAAGTACGAGTTATTCATTTGTATATTAAAAAGGATCGAGAGTGGCTCGCATAAAGAGGATTTACATTCTTTGAGGAGACGTGGGCTTATTAGATCTGGACCAGACGCCTTGCGCACTTTTATCGACTTCATTACAGAATATACTTCGCTACAATGTAAAGTAATACAGTCAATACTTTCAGAAACATGGGGTGTTGTGTCTGGCAGGGAAGCATTCAAGTCATCAACTGTTGAGATAGAACTGGAATATTCATTGAACACTTCAGCTTTCTCAACACTTGAGGAATATATTTTGTTTGAGTGGATGAGAGTAGGAATTCCTACTGCGTTACTACTGCCGATGAATGTTTTCAAGCTCTTCCACCACCTTGATGGAGGTGTTTCGCTACTTCTTCGAGTTGATTGAACTTTGGACAAGTATAACGCCTTGGCTTTCCTAACAGCCGATACAACTTCGTTCCGTTTCACTCTATATTTTTCCCAGGCATGTGGAATTTCGGTCCGTTTTGCAATGCGATACAAACGTTTTCTCTGTCTAATCAGTAATCTTATTTCATTATGCTCCATTTCGGTCGGTCTTTACGCGTGGTAATAAATTTGTTGGGTATGTGAATTGATGCAGTATCGAGTATTTTGTCGGTAAATTTAGAAACTATAGTACCGAGAGATGGATTATCAAAGAGAGAGTTCCAATCGACGTTGGAGAAAGCCTCATTCAACGCTTCATAATTACCCTGGGAGTAGAGCCATATTCTCCTCTTAAATGAGAGAGGTGGTGGTTTTAAGAATTCAACTTCGAGTGAAATTGGACAGTGGTAACGGATCATGTCTGGGATAATCGGTTCGAGGACCTCACAAGTTTTCATGTTGATTGTGTTACTAAGAGCAAAAAGATCTAATAATGAAGCCGACGACTCGGTAAAACAAGTTGGCTCACGCACAACTTGTCTCAAATTAAAATAATGTAATATCTCTGCAAAGCCGCTTCTTGAGGGAACTATTTGGTTGTTATTAAAATCACCTGTGACAATTAAGTCGGCAACTGTCGTATCTCTGGCTTTTTCGATGGATGCTGATATGACTTCCCATGTATCTGGGAAACTGTTGGGTGGCCGGTAGAATACCCTCAGCAGTAAAGATCTTGTCCGTTTTGTAAATACTTCTGCCCACAGGCACTCCGTATTCAACGTATGTAGTTCCGGTCTTGGGAGAAAAGAAATGCCGTCTTTAATGTAAATGGCGACCCCTCCGCCCTTGTCGAACGATTAAACTTCAGCGGTTCATGGAACCCGTGGAGAAGAATATCCGACGTGGGATCGTTATTGTCCAGTCATGTCTCAGACAAGGCCACAATGTTGACCGAAGCAAATTCACACTGAATGATATCTAGTTTGGGTTTTAGACTTTGGATGTTAAGATGGACAATTTTTAAAGTATTCTGGTTATGATCCGAGTTTGAAGAATTTGGACCTGGGTTAATTTCGATGTCACCGGATAGTAATAGACTTACGGCCAAATGGAACAACGCAATGACAGGGAAAGCTGGGATCGGCAAATTCGGTGAAAGCGCCACCTTCGAAACGTCCACGTACGGATCTGAAATTTCATCCAGATGAGAAACTAAGTGAGAGGTAACGAACTCACTGGAATGGCCAAGGAACAAGGCAACCACGGCAGTAAAGCTTTCTTGCAGCTCAACACCACTGAGGGGCAGAAGCAGGTAAATTAAGACAAAAGTGGATATCTTTTTCGGCAAACAATACTTTAAACTATTACAATAAACTTTGAAGTTGTAAGTGCCTATTCGAGCACGATATGATTCAAGAGAACACATAGTAAACTAGAGAAACAGAATTTACTGCACCCAGTAAATTCAATTCTGTGTGAAAAGGGTTAAAGTATCAGGAATAAACTACACAGAAAGAGAATTTATGGAGGCTTATTTTCAGGAGTAAAATATTTTTAAACAAATCAGAAATGGGTTTTCGTTAACAGTATTTACAGATATTCATACTGGAATCAGAACAATTATTTATAAGAAACCAGAAAAGGCATATATGTGACCAGCATTCAAAGGGTTCGATACTCTAATCAGAAATGGACATTTTTGGCTCTGCCCACTACTTTGAGTGATCAAATACGTTCATAAACTTTAGAAATGCATTAAGGTGTAATAAAATTCATTTCCCAGTATTTCTGAATAATACGCACTTGATGACTTTGGTGACCTCTTTCAGGCGGACCCCTAGGTGACCTCCGTGACCTTGACCCATATTTTGTATTTCCATCAAGTGTCGACTCATTTAGTGTTAGTTCCAGGTCCATTCATCACACCGCGATTGAGATATGAGCATGACCCACTTTCAAAAATGTTGGCTACGCCCACTTTTTTAACATGTATGAATCTCAGAAATGCTTTGTAGCCCAAGAACATTAGGTTTCACTAGGGAAAAAAATCGGAGAAAGCTGATTTTTTCAGGGAATGTCGAGTACATGTCACTGAACGATTAGACAAAAGTCCCCTAAAATCCCAGTTGAGCTTTTTTTTCTACAGACTTTTTTCGAAAACGCGTTTGAAAAAAATATAAAAAAATCGCACGAACTTTGTAACCTCGAATTGATCCAACTGTATTTTTTGTTTACGCGTATTTCGAGCTACATAATGTCTAATATACATTTACCTAGAGGAAAATGTGCATTCCGTGACAATTTCTGCGAAAAATTATTGAAAATTCACAAAAAAGTATCGGATTTACGCAAAAAATGACGATTTTCCTAACGGATTTGCCCAAAGGGTCGTAGTACAGAACGGGATGTTAGTTGGACAGACGATAAAAAATCCACCACCATTTGAAGACTTTTATCATTGCTTACAAAATAGACATTATGGAAGACCCCCTCTGCTTCTGGCCGAGTTCCCCTTTTGGCATAAAATTCGTCAGCATGAGAACTCAACTATTTTCGGGCTTGGGACCGAACAGACACGTCTGTGTCTGGCAGCATTAGATCAATAAATAATATTTACAGAATGTACAAAAATCAATAAATAATATTTACAGAATGTACAAATCAATCAACATGGATTAAGTTACATTGACTATTATCAACGCTATATACAGAAATGACATGACCTATATACATATTATTCATCGAACTCAGAAATTTCCGACAGGACAGTGTTTCTGTGGTTGTTACAAGAATCCGAACTGCAATTACACAAACCTGAGCAAGAGAGTCCTGCCTTCTTACACCCACACCTTTTTGTACAAGCACTCTTGCAACCACAACTGATCAGATTCAGTAGATTATCGGGGGCACATGGCTTTGTGGCTGCAGTCGGTACAAGAAGTCCATTGTCTAGCGACCACCCCCAATCCGTCGGAGGAAGCGAAGTGCCCAGCCATTGTTGGACCTGGAGATAACATCTGTAGACATGTTGTTGTGCAGCATCGCTGCTTGGTGGGAGTGAGGCTAGGTCGATGGGTTTATTCAGTTTAGATTTTGCTACATAACGCTTGTAAGTGACATATCTATATTGGTCGAGAGAGGAAACAGTTTTACTCCCGTATTAGATCAGGAGAAGTGTTCCCCGGCAGCGGCTACTGCACTTGGTGTACTGTCATCCGCCAAAATTGTGTTGACATACTGTTGTGAGTCGCTAGTAACATCGGAGACAATTGTACTGAATACTTTCTTCTTACCAACTCGAAAGAGTGCAGAAGTAGTGTCACAACCACTTATAGAATGTGCTACAAGGAGGTTGCTTCTATGGTCACCCATTTTGGTTGCTATTTCACCAACTGAAACTAGTAAGTTTGGGGTAATGGAATACATCATGTGAATATTACATCCCGGTTGAACTCGAGAGGTAAGAATGACTAACAAGTCTGTGTCTGTTCCCACAACGACAACATTGTTGTCGTCTTGAGCGATGTCAAGTGCAGTTTCGGCTATCAGTACATCAGCATCAGCCTCGGCCTGCTTGGACTGAATATTGATAGCAGATAGCTCCTGCATTAGAAGATCGATCAGTTGGGTTTTGTTCTTGGCATTTGCAAGGAAATCGGATTGGGGTGTGGTGGCTGGTAACTCGGGTGAGATATTGATATCAATGGAATACCTGTCTTTAGATCTACGGGCTTGTTCCATGCCCTTTGTCGACATTGTACAAGCATAACCATCAAAAACAACCACGACGTTCGCCCCAAAATGTCTCACTAGATAATTGGAATATGATGTACATATGTCCTTATATGACGACTGTTTAGGCCATACAACTGCCCTCAATAAAAATCCACCATCTACAACAAACAGAGAATGTTCTGGGATTTTAGTTTGCTCGGAACCGTATGTTTTGAGGATCTTACCGAGCGTCTTCCTCATTCCAGCAGAATCAAACAATGCTGGTGGTTTCGGGGCGAGTTCATATTTGAGATACTCTTCCATCTCTGCTTGTGACTGAATAACACATGTGATGCGGTTGAACAGAATTGTGGGGTCAATCACTACCTTACTTCCACGGACTTTGATGCTATTTGCCATCGATGCGAAAGACTTCACAGTGTCAACACGTCGTAGTTTGATGCTGTTGAACGTTTTGCTTACAACATTCGATACGCAACATTCACCAATTTTGCGAACTTGGTCACAGTTCACAGTTTCGTCGGCCACAAGCCCGGTCGCTATAGAGACTAATTGTAGTGGATCTCTATTCTGAAAGGGGGGATGCACTCTGAGCCAGTTCAATAATTTGGTGATATCATTGGCATCAGTCAATTGTGAACTTTGACGGAGATCCCGATGTTGTTCGCCATGACCAGTGTGAACATGAACAAAATTTTCTAGAGCATTACATATCGGAAGGCAAAGAGGTAGTCCATGTACCCATTTCGCAACAGTGCTATCGGTTATTCCCCTGCCATGTGTGAGACCACCAGGGGGCTTGAACATTCTCATTAAATACTGCTCTATGGTCTGATCAGATTATATCCCGTCCCAGAATTTATCTGAGCGCCTTATGGTAAAGTAACCTTTCTCAGTGAACAACTTCAAATCATCCTGTTGCATTATTTCTGTTAGCTCATTCATCTGCTGCAAATAGAGATGAGAACTTTTTGCGTATGCAAAATGACCACCTGCGTGAAATACTGGAATCATATTGAACACAATATGTGTGGAGTTCCCAGTCGCCTGTGCGCTCTGCTCTCAAGAACAACTGGAGAAGACCTATTTGCTCGTAGTATTGTACCCAAAGCTTTCCTGTGCGTCCTACGGACGCATTCTGGAGCAGTTCGTGTAATTTTGACAGTAGATGGTTGACACTTTCTTGATTGACAGCGTCAGCTGTTGTACAGTCACCTCTGGCAAGTCCACAGAATATTTCATTGACTTCTGTGCAGTCTATGTTATCTAGTGTTCGGCTTTCTTCAAACACAAGTTTTGTAATGGCAATTTGTGTTAGCAAATGGGCACGAACTGTTCTTGAATATGCATGACCACTGATCAAATGATGGATTGACCCACCAGCATAAACAGTCCCCCAAAGTTCATCCAAGCCGCTACCAGCCATGATCGAACAAATTGTCTGTACAATACAAATTTGTTTATGAGTACACATCAAGGGCGTGCACACATTACATGCCAATGCATGTTGAGTGTAGGCGAACACCACATTATGTGATTTAATCTAACTAACATGGGAAAACTCCAGAAGGTCCAAAATCAGGCGCTTAGGGTCGCCCTCTGGGCCCCATGGGACACTCCTATCAAAACACTCCACGACAGAGCCGATATCCCCACCATTAAAGATCGCCTTGCCTCTCTAGCCGCGAAGAACCATGATCGGCTAGCCGACAGCAAATTAATATCCGAACTACAGGTAATTTGCGAAAGCAGACAAAAACCCCAAAACGTCAAAACCTAAAGAAATACTAACTAGGACTCTTACCGAGAGCAAAACGCCTAAAAACTTAAGGAAATAATTAGGATTCATATCTGAGGACACACCAGGAAAGTAACACCCCCGGGTGTGGCTCTGTGTGTAAGCCTGTTCTTCGCCTCAAAACTAAATAGGGAACGAGAAGGTGAACTAACAGACAGATTAACAGCTTGGCTGTGGCCTTCTACCAGAAAGGGCTGCCTTCACCGACTCAACCAAGGTAACTAAAAATCGGAAACCTCGAGAAAAAATAGGAAACGAGAAGGTGAGCTAACAGACAGATTAACAGATAAGCTGTGGCCTTCTTCCAGAAAGGGCTGCCTTCAACGACTCAACTAAAATTACATCACGTTTAAATACTATATAAAACTAAACATGCTCGAGAATAAATAAGGAACGAGAAGGTGAGCTAACAGGCAGATTAACAGCTTAACTGTGGCCTTCTACCAGAAAGGGCTGCCTTCACCGACTCAACCAAGGTAACTAAAAATCGGAAACCTCGAGAAAAAATAGGAAACGAGAAGGTGTGCTAACAGGCAGATTAACAGAAAGGGCTGCCTTCACCGACTCAACTAAAATTACGTCACGTTTAAATACTGTATAAAACTAAACATGCTCGAGAATAAATAAGGAACGAGAAGGTGAGCTAACAGGCAGATTAACAGCTTAACTGTAGCCTTCTACCAGAAAGAGCTGCCTTCACCGACTTAGCTAAAATTAGATCATAAGCCTATTCAATGACTGCATTAAACTAAATGTGCTATTTTAATTTTTTTATTTTACTTCATTTTACACATTCTAATGAAAACTAATTCTGCTGCCTTCTTTTATAAAGGTACACAGAAGATGCTTTTTTGATCAGCACCCCAATAACCGCTATGGAAACTATAACCGTTATGGAAATTGCAACCCCCTTGGTTCCAGAATATCCTCCACTCCATCCCTGGAAGTGGTCGACCACTTCAAGGGAGGCGAGCGTTGGTCCTGCGTCCCGCCTCTGCCCCTTTTTGTAAAGCGTCCACATTGCGCATTTTCTGTCCCACCCAAATAGGATTATAATGCAGGCCTACCCCCGAACCAGGAAAGTTCGGGTCTTCTTCTGGTAGTCCCCGAAAGGGGTCGTTGTTGTTTTCTTTCTGAGACGTCCTACCACACAAACAGAGACAGCCTGAGGAAGATTATACGTGCCCTGGCCTGGCAATCTTAAAAATGCAGGAGGGCTAAAAATCGCTCTCCTCGCATGGCCTAGGAGAGCGATTAGCTCTCCTCAGGCTAACAAAAGCTAAAAGTGGCAAAATGAAGTTTCAGTAGTAATCAATTCTGCCTCGTGAGTTTTGTACATTTTATTTGGCGCTGTTAACAAGGTAGTCTCTGTGAGACAGCTACGCTGCCCCTCCCACACCTCCGGGCCTCCACAAGGTACGGAGGTGGGAGGTGCAGCGTGGCCGTCTTACAGAGACCACTAACATAGCAGCGATCTGAAAAGGTGTGGGCTTTAGGAATAGGCTGTTATGGTAATCATCACATTTTCTAAGGATAGGAGGGCTAGTTTTCGCCCTCCTTAATTTTTTTTAAGGCGAGTAGTAGGCGAGCAAATAAATCGCTCTCCTGAAAATGCCAGGCCTGCTTGCCAGTGATGACCATCATTCGAAATCATCTCCGAAGTGGCAGACTATACTTGCCTGAAAACCAAGACTACTGCACCCTCGGGGAGAGGTAGTACCTTTGTGAGAGGACCCAACCTCCCACATTGGTCCTCACCCGAGGGTTCAACCTACATCAGTCAACGAAGCCATCCACTCGCCACGCCGCAACCAGAGACACCTGCCGAGTACCTGAACCTTTTCCCCCTTCAACACGCCTTGACATGAGAAAACTGATCATATACAGTCACTGAGGGTCGAAAGGGGCTTGCTCGCCAAACCGTCCCTGCGCGCCTTCGGCGCGTGAAACCATTCCGTCCGTTTATACCCATGCTGCCCATTTGGAGGACTTCCACTCCTGGCATTGGTTATTGCGTCCTATCTTGCCAGTAAAACAGCTTGTTTACAACAGTAAGCAAGCATTTCTTCACTTGCCGGGGTTCTCACAGGGAGTGCAATGGATTAAAAATAAATCAATTAAACTAAAATGGAAGATGCCAACAGACTTTATAGTTGAAACCCGAGTTTATGTTCCTATTTGCTATCAGCAAGCTGTACATCAGGTGATATTGTGCTGAATCAGTTTGAAACGATCCTTTGAAATCTTTTCTGTGTATCATGTTTACGATCAAATTATTAGTTGTTTTTTTTTTTGGGGGGGGGGGGGGGGGGGGCTGATGTCATTTTCGGAATCTGTCCATGACACGAAAACAAGAACATACAGTCAAGTTTAGCTAACCGTTTATAATCATGTTGTGAAGAGGCATCACACACCAGGCACTGGATATGGGTTCAATTATGCCAGTGAAGTGTTAACTTTTCTTTCATAGTAAACAAGCACTGCCCCACTTCCCATGGATCACACAGAAATTTACGTACCACTTGCCTTAACCCCTAAGTCACCAAACAGCCACAAACTCTCCCTTTCACACTGCTCTAAGAAATTGTTCCAACTGTATTCTTGATTGAGATAGGATGCATTTATCTTGATGGTATTTTTACATCATTGTTTGCTGCCTTCACAGGCAGCCAACAATAATGTAGAAACACTGAAGTCATCTGCAGCTGTGTCCATGTAGATACGGTAGTTATTAAAGTAAAATTAATAATCTTAGCTTATAAGGGTTAAGCAATTATTACTTTAATATTTTTTTATATAATTTATTGCAGCAGTTAGATATGTCAAGGTTGACAGAGGTAAAAACTATCAGAGAAGACTGACTCGGAGCATTTTAATGACAGATCCAAAAGACAGATCAATAGTTCGCTGGTGGATTGTTTTATTGGTGGGGGAAGACACAGCAGTATAGAGAGTACCAAGCAAATGAAAGGCCAGCAGTTAGGTTGGACTGGTTTAAGACAGGAGTAAAATCATCATATGACAAGCCCCTGCATACAGTCCAATCACCATGCCCCTACACCTTTAACTAATGCAGTGGTATTATCCAGCCAGGTCGTCATATTTTAAAGCTTATCTTAATAAATATTGACTCACAGAATTTGTTTGTAAACAAGGACTGTCTCACTTCCACAGGGGCTTTAGAGGACTATCATCCCAGCCTATCTTGGTCTGATTTTACCATTTGAGCAGGACATGTTTACCACAGTGAACAAACATTGCTCCATTTCCCAGTATTTCTGCAACAAAACAAGACAATGGTCGAACAGAAAAGGTAAGATTCCCAGAGGTTCTGTGGAGAACCGCTGTTGTTCACACAGGGATAAAGCAAATTGATACATGGTATGAACAAGGGTTATTAACAAATAATTTATTGTATTTAGCACTGCAAAAAACATTTAAACATTGTCATTACATTTTGTGACAGAAGGCGAGATTTCTGCTCATACTGTACAAAACACATTTCAAAACAAATATCATACATACATAACAAATTACCATGCAGTAATAAGTATCTCCCCACATTACAGAGTTTGTACATCCACGAGAGAAAAAAGACCAGGATTTTTCAAGAATTCTGAAGCCATTTACAGGATATTTTCTTAACCCTTTACCTAACAAATAGGCCACATCCGCCCACGTAATTTACAAATTGAGCAGTTGAAAAAAGATTATTTTTTTTAAATTTCAACAAAACCATAACATGTGACCCGTTCGTGTAGGGGCATATGACATAGCTTTGTCGAAAATTGTTAAAAAAATTATATTTAAAATATTAAATTTTGATATCCTGCACATTGGGTAAAGGGTTAAATGGGGTGGGGGTGGGGGGGGGGGAGGGTGGTGAGGCAAGACCAATAAAATTTCCTGACAACTTTCAGATTGTATAAACAAATTTCTACCATTTTGATATCAATAATTCAGTCTAAAAACAATGTTTTTGGCCAAAATATTAATAATTGCCTTCAATTTTACAAAATTTTACTATAAAAAAGCCTCAAATTTTCAGTCAAAAATTTTTTGACAAAATTGGGGGGGGGACAAGAACAATCTCGACCCCCCCCCCCCCCCCCCCCCCCCATATCTATACCCCACTGTTTGTACTAACCAAAATGCCACAAATACTAGAGCTTAAAAGTACACATTCTGACCAAAATGAGTCCAGCATTCATCTAAATATATTTTGCAAAGACTTTTCATGACTCTCTCCCATAAAGTTAATTTTTAGGCACTGTCAAGGACCTGGAATTTCAGCTTCAAAAGTCATGCACTTTTAAGCACTTTCAAGGACCTGTACGAACTCTGGGCAACACCTGATCTGGTTGTGGTCCATAAGTTGTGTAAGTCTCATTGTGATATCTCTGACCAAAAGTTATGGCCTGAACATGAAAAAGTTAAATTATTTATTTGCTAATTTACTGGTGTTTAAGGTCACTTTCAGCACCTTTGGCTTTCTCATGATCACAACATAGGAATGAAGTCAAATTTAGCCAATTGTTTATACCTATGCTGCCCACTTTAGAGGATTTCCAACCCAGGCATTGGTTCTGAGTCCTGTTTTACCAGTAAAGCAGAACTGCTTCACTTCCTGGGTTCCCATGGGGAGAAAAAGTTAATGTGCATGCTGTCTCAATGTGTTGACCTCCATCTGTAAAATTGACCTAGGTGGACCAGTTTTCAATATTGTACACAGTGTCCACAGTACTGACACCAGTGGCGGGGGGGGGGGGGGGGGGAGCATTTCCCCAAATTTCAGTCAAGGGCCCCCTACCAAGTTAACCCATATAGGGATATAGATATGGCCTAATTATTGATGCCTTTCACAACTTGTTAGGCAACATTGTGGCCTAATTATTGATGCCTTTCACACCTTATAAATTGTGAACACAAACAGACTCAGTCAAGGAAAATGCATTTTCTTTTCTTGAATTTCAAATTTTCTCCCGGACTCCCTCCAACAAAAGGGGTACAAACACTCTTGTACTTGGCTCCATCTTGCTGCTGCAAGGCTCGGATGATGCAGCAAATCATATTCTGTATACCTTAGATATTACTCTTGCTCCCCTAATTTTGATATCCTGGCTACATGCCTGACTGGCACAAATGGAGACTAGTTTTGGAGAGCATGCTCTGCCCAACAATGCCTTTTTAATGGGTAGAGTGCTAAACTATTTTTCAAAAGTGATTTGGAACATGGGAATTTTTTTTCAAGGTTTTTCAAGGATACAATGCTACCAGTAAGGGGAGCCTTAGTTTGGCAAGATTTTGTTCATAAATAATTGTTTTGCTACTATTTATTGGAGAGTGCCAGTTGGCACCCTCCAATAAATTGTAACAAAATATAGAGGATATCTACGCTGTTTTAGTGAATATCGGGAATTATCTCATGAGTGTGGACCTGAAAGTCAGGTCCACACAAATGAGATAATTCCCGATATTCATTAAAGCAGCGTATTTTTTCTTTTTATTTTATGCTACATGACATTTTACTACACAATATTCAGCCCAATTTGACTGCAAACAGTTTCAAGACAATAACAAAAAGCTGCTGATGGTTCCTTCAAAGCAACGTTCAAATCAATGTCATGCACCGAAGCAGAATGTCATTTAGGAAGCTAGTGAAAAGATTCATCGTGTGGACCTGAAAATAATATTTTATTAAATAAAACTTTCAGGTCCACACTCATGATTCCAGATACTGACTAAAATAGAGTACATCTTTTTTTTTTTATTATATGCTACGAGACATTTTATTGCATCTTTTAGACAATTTGCGATAATTCACAGGCTAGCATATAATAAAATGTAATATGAACATTTTTTTTCTACTAAGTGCAAATACCAAGGTCATGGATACAGACAGTGTAAAGTCACTAAAGTGGCTTTCAGGACTTAATAGAGCCCTGATAGTGACTTGTAGCACCTAACCAGTTAACACCATAATTTGAGGCCTAACAGGAAGTACCATTTGTTTCTCGATCCATTTAGGCAGATTTTATTTTGATTCAAGTGACAAAGAGAATCTTCAATGCGTCCCCAGCTAATGGTAAAATTTACGAAACTCATCCAGTAAATTAGGTCTGGACATCACCAAATGCTTGGTCCAGAACAAACTTACTGAACTAGTTTGCCTAAATTTCATTATAAACAGAGGACTCATTGGAGATTTTTAATATATAACTCCACTGTTGTCCCTAACATCTGGAGCATCACAAAAACGACAGATTTGGGGCATTGGGTGATGAATTTGGCTTGTTCCCACTGTGATGGCTCAAGTGCCGACGGATGAAATATTTCAATCACACCATTATGGCAAGACTTCGTCAAAGACATTGATGAGGTAGATGGAATATTCACGGATGGGAGTGGAAGGCAACTAAATTAGCTGAAATACTTCAAAACACCCATATTTTCAAGTGAAAATAAAGTTTCTTCTGAAAATAAAAGATTATCTAGTTAAGATATCACTTGGCGGACATTTTATTTCTATAAATTTACATAAAAATGGTCTTTAAGACCACTTTCATGTAAAAATATAGAAAATAAAATTTCAGCATTTTGATAACAAATTAGCTAAAACCCGCTAATTACTTGAGCTCTCTCATCCCTGAATATTAGATAGTGCTGTTTAAAAACTTTCATGGAAATTTATTTGTGGGTAAATACATGCAACAGGTATGATGCAAAGGGCCTCTCAATTTTAATTTTATTAGCATATACCATAATTGGTCATGCATGGCTTAAAATTGGTCATGCATGGCCCCAATCCCTTGTAACACCCCTGCCCAACATTTCCAGTGTTCTGGAATCCCAACAATCCAAAAACTAAACAACATATTCTCGATTCATGTACCCTCCAAAGAAAATTTTAACATTCTCATCAACAGATCTATCTAAAAACATCACTCTAAAAATCTACTAATAACAGTACTTCAACAGCAATTGCAAGGTTGACCAGGCTTCTACTGTCATTGTTGTTGACAGCTGTTGATAATTTATTGTGAAATAAATTTAGCACTCCAATATCAGACATTTACGATCATGTGACAGATTGTTTCAGATGTGAGACAAAGTCTAAGTTTTGATAAAGCAGTGACTAAACAAAAAATTCATTTACTGGTTACTGACTTGACTACAATGGATTTCTTTTATTCAAAAACAATAAATATTTTATAAATTTACTGTAAAAGTTTAAAAACAAAAGATGACTTCATAACAATGAAATACTGCATGTATCATTTTCTATGTGGAAAAGCACCAAATAATATTCAGAAATTAATTAGGCTATTAAAAAGAATTTTGTGTTTCTCAGGAACCATAATGTATTCAAAATCTGCCTCATCACTCTTTTTCTAATCTGGTAATCTCTTCAATGAAACAATTTTGCACTTGTAGGACAAAAATGTAACAAACTATATCTTGTTTGATAGAGCTCACAGATATAGTTGGTTATATTTTGCAACTACAATATGGGAAATGTGCTGTAGAAAACATTGTTTTTTTCCAGATAAGAAGTTAAATTAATAATTCCAACTATTTTCAGGACTGTTTTTTGAATTTACAAAAAGAAAGCCCCAAAAACAAGGCTTAAACCTCCCCCCCCCCCCCCCCCACCCTCCCCCACATCATAACATTCGGGTAAATTGCCTGAGAAACAAAAACAATTTTTAACAGTCCTTATTTACCTAAAAAAAAATGACCCTAATCTGCCTAGCACTACACATATTCTTACTTTTTTTAATTTAATTTTTGATTTCAAAATACAGTATATCACTCTCTATCATTGGAATTGCTTGTCAAGCTCATACGCGCATGCACAATTTTACTAACATAGCAGCCAAAAACGACCAGGAAATTAACATAAGCCTACCACAGCCTAAAATATCTTACAAATGTCTCGATAAAACCATCCAAATATGGATATCATTAGAATCAGCTCATTGAGCCGGTTCTTATGATATCCATATTTGTATAGTTTTGTTGAAAAATTGTGAATTCTTTTTTTGAAAAATGTGAAATTTAATTTATTTTTTAAAAAGGCCTATGTTAGGTAAAGGGTTAATTTACCCAACTCCATTACAGAAGATAAAATGGAGCCCACTTAACTGAATTCACTTAATTAAATGACCCTGTTTATTGAATATAACTGCCAAACACCAAACCATTAATCATACCTTCAATGCAAATTTGACTTATTAATTGCAAAATGGTTATATAGTAAACTATTGTTAACCCTTTACCTAATATGAAAAGCTGACGACACTTGCAAAAACAATTCTAGAATAACTAATTTTTATCATTTTTTGTTTCGAAAACATAGGTTATGACCCCTCATTGGAACAAGCTCATTCCAACCTATGTTTTTTAGGCAAAAAGTGAAAAAATAATAAAAATTAATTGGCGATTTTTGAGAATAGCACTGGCCGGTTTTGGCTGTTGCGTTGGGTAAAGGGTTAATTGAATACAAAATCTTGGAATCTATCGACAAATTCCTTTGACAAGCACCTATTGCCCTATTTTTATAAACCTATTTGGTCTCAGTACATCCAATATAAGCATTTAATTTATTATATCTTGTTTGACAGAGATCCATGATCTCTGTCCAACAAGATATAATGGAATAAATGCTCATTTTATCACTAGAATATAGAGAAATGACCAAATTCCTGGAATACTCCTGTTAATTGAATACAAGTTGTTGGCAAATTTATTTATTTATTGGCATTTAAGGTCACATATTTCTGCACATTGACTAAACACGACCACATTATGGAGATAAAGTCAAGTTTAGTCAATCGTTTATACCCATGTTGCCCATTTTAGAGGATGTCCACCCCAAGCATTGGTGACTGGATCCTATTTTACCAGTAAAACAGAGCTTGTTTACCACAGTAAACAAACACTGTTTCACTTCCCAGGGTTCCCATGGAGATGTTGGCAAATTGTATATTCAGTTATCAGAGTTCCACTGAACCTGAAAATCATGTTGAATAATGAAAATGTTCCATTTCTTCACTTCAAAAACATAGCTTACGATCTCTCATTGGAGTGTTCCCAAGGGCCTCTGTGCATGTGCATGTGCTATGTTTTGGAGGTTAAAATATAAAAAAAAATAACAGAATATGACTGACAGTGACTATGTATAGTGCAGACATGACTGATTTTGCAAATGCATTGGGCCAAGGCATAATTACATAAACATTTTTCAGAATCAAGAACATGTGAGAAAATTATTCACTTTAAGTACATTCAAGGTTTTTAACTGGTAGAGTGCTAGAAGTAAGAGTCTGGTGAATTGATTCTGTTTCAAATCTTGTCACAGATTCAATTTGATTTGAAACTCGATTATTCAAAAAAATCGAATCCTGGAGAGATTTGGATTTCATTCAATTCTTTATTGTCAACATTTTGATGAAGGTAACAATTGACCCTGCAGTTTTTTGAAGAATAAGACTGAATGTATCCAGTCTAACTGGATAGCACATATTCAATCAGAAAATTCATAAAAATGGCATTTGAAGTGAGAGTGGAGATTGAGTTACGGCTCGTGTGCACAATATATCATCCGTTAAGTGGACCAAGGCAACATCTGCAATGCTTTGGCATTGCAGATGGTGCCTTGTTGCACTCCAAGGATGATAAATGGCATTTTCTTCGACCACTTTTGTGATACCTGTCAATTTTCTAATAGTCTAGTATGCCTACCGGTGTTGATATTTGGTTCCAGACGGAGATTGTCAACACCAGTAAGTAGGCCATATTATTGTAACAATTGAAAGTGGATTCAGTTTGGTTTTCAGCCTTTTTCTCTTGATTCGATTTGAGATTCGATTGGAGAGAAACATCGTGATTCACCGGGCTCTTGCTAGAAGACACTATCAGGGGTATACTGAAGACTGCAGAAAGCCACTTTAGAGGCTTTAAACTGTTTGTATTAGCTTGTCATTTTTGCAGCAATAGATAAAGAAATGTACATGTAAAATTATATTGTTACAATTTATTGGAGAGTGCCAAGCACTCTCCAATAAATATTAACAAAACAATTATTGATGAACAAAATCTTGCTAAACTAAGACTCCCCTTGCTGGCAGTATTGTATCTTTGAAAAAAATACTCATGTTACAAATCACCTTTAAGAAATAATTTAGCACTCTACCAGCTGAGGAGCACAAGAACCCTGTTAATGGGTTGACAGACTAGAATTTAAAGACACTTTTAGCATCTTTTCAGCACCCAAGGCCATAGCTTAACAAGAATACATGCAATTAGCTGATTTAAGTTAGGTTTTCAACAAACAACAAATCAGACTATACACAAAGACGGATACAGAAAAAACAAGAAGAATGTTATGAAGGTAACACATGCCCCCCCCCCCCCCTTGTGACCTTCACCTTGCAGATGCGGCGAAAACTATTATACGCGGCACACCTTCTGACTGTCCTTAACATTTGTAAAAAAGTTTAACAATTGTACTATGATTCGTTTCCGAGTTATGGCTGAGACACGAATATTGACCGATTTTTAGTGTGACCTTGAAATGTGACCTTGACCTTGAAGGTACGAACCCAGCTATGGTGTGTGACACATCCTCCCATGGTCCTTTATAATTGTGTGAAGTTTGATGACTGTGGCCCTAACAGTTTTCGAGTTATTGGCTCGGACACACACACACTTCAATCACTATATGCCACCCGACCCAAGTCGGGGGGCATAAAAATATATATATAAAATTATCATTCAAATTTAAGAGATTTTCTGGATTTAATAGCTAATCCTATTTAGGGGTTATAACCTATGCTTTGGAGATCAAGAAATTTCTGAATTCCCAGGCAAATTTCTATAATTTCCACCACCTGACATTAAGCCTTGTGGCTCAGTAGTGATTTCTTTTCAAGTCATTACAGAGGCATTACAACTCCTTTTAAAGAAAGGGTTAACAGTTATATTGCCTGCAATATTTCTGAGATTATTATTTACTTGGGTTTAATGACACTTTTAAAGACTGCCAGGGTCACCTCATGTCCGACAGTTTTGCGGGTGGCGGAAGCCGAATAACCTGTAATGAACCACCAGGCAGTGGTGAGCAACTGTCAGACTTTCCAACATACTAACTCCATGCAAGCAGGGTTAGCATTGGTTGAAGACAAGTGCACCATCGACGTGCTGTACGCCTTAGTACACAGTGCCATCGTGCCCCCAAGTAGGCAATCAGCATTAAGCGCCTTGCCCAAGGACACAATGCAGTTAACCCTGGTGGAGACTGAACTGTGGGCCTTTTGGTTTGAAGTTCAATGCCGTAAGCAGTGAGCCACCGCGCTCCCGATTCGGAGATTAACTTTACACATTTATATAAATGGCAAGGCACAGATAGTGAAGAAAAATCTTCAAAGGCAAACTATGCAAAAGTTTTTCCAATTTTCCTTCAAAAATTTATCATAAATGGAAATTTATCATAAATGGTTCCAAGGAGGGAACACACTGGTAAATAGATATTTATTTATTTTTTGGTGGGTAAAGTCACTTTCGGCATCTATGGCAATCTCATGACAGCAACACAAGTATGAAGTCAAGTTTAGCCAATTGTTTATACCTGTGAGGCCTACTTAGAGGACTCCTAGCCCAGGCATTGGTTACCGCACTTTGAAGAGTAATGGATCAAGGTATTCTTCAACATTTAGCTGAAGGAGCACTCATTATTAAAAAGCACAATAAAAAACTATCCATACATGATGAAATAGATCTCCCTAAAAAAGATAGTCTACAAAAAATGAAGCTGAATCTCAGAGTAACTTGACACTGAAGGCAATATTCCACTGAGATCTTACAAAGTACTGTAATGATGAAAAATTCTATTGAAATTTTTCGAAAAGAGTATCTTAATTCATACTGGTGATAACAAAATCATCAGCAACTTATTCATATCAAAAGTACTGTCCATTAACAAATACAATTCAATACAATTTACTGGTCTTCATATGATATACACACTCAGAAAAACATGAAAAAAATCAAATCAACAAACCTGAAATTTATAACATATATTATTACCACTTTGCAGAGCATTCCTAGCACATTAAAAGAGTTTCACTCGAACTGTAAAACTGTATAAAGCTCAACGTGATGTATTGGGCCTTTAACCCTTTACCTAATGAATCAGCTACATCTGCCCACATGATATACAAACTGAGCCGCTGAAAATTTTTAATTTTTTTTTTAAATTTCAACAAAACCATAATTATGGAACTCATTCCAATGACCGGGTCATATGATCTGATTTTGTTGAAATTTTTTTTAAAATAATTTTAAAATTAATAAATTTTGATACCATGTGCATTGTGTAAAGGGTTAATGAGTTAGCTTCTCAGTAACAGCTCAGCATGTCACATGATGAGATCCAATCAATCGATAGTTCCCAGCATTCCTCTTTGCATGAAATTTGATTCGCCTTGACATTGTGTAAACAAGTTTCAATTCAGAGTGTATTCATCATGTCATGGAGGGATCAAATATATGGCCTCCTATTCTACTCATTCCAACTACTGATTAACCACTTGTAAGTTTCCTCAAATACAATTCAATACAATTTACTGGTCTTTATATGATACACACATTCAGAAAAACATGAAAAAAATCAAATCAACAAACCTGAAATTTATAACATATATTATTACCACTTTGCAGGGCATTCCTAGCACATTAAAAAGTTTCACTCGAACTGTAAAACTGTATAAAGCTCAATGTGATGTATCGGGCCTTTAACCCTTTACCTAATGAATCAGCTGCATCTGCCCACATGATATACAAGAGCAGCGCGAAGCGTGGCATATGCCCATTCCTGCAATACCATGGATAGCATTATGCCATCAAAAGCATGACATGTGCCTGCAGCAATTTGTACTAATATAAACAAGCATGGCAAAAATTATTTCAATCCAACATATGATGACAGAGCTAGAGCAGCAAATATGTTGGACGGACACATTTTCCAATCATCCCCTAAGTTAAACAAGGGCAAATAACACTGTAAATTCTCATGCAAAGATATTAATTCTACTGTAGGATCCATTCCCCCATGCTGAGGAACAAGCATGGTAAAAATTATTTGAATTTAACATATGATGACAGAGCTAGAGCAGCAAATATGTTGGACGGACACATTTTTCAATAATAATACCCTAAGTTAAACAAGGGAAAATTACTCTGCAAATGTTTATGCAAAGATGTTAATTCTGCTGTAGGATCCGTTCCCCCATCATGGCAAAAATTATTTGAATCCAACAAATAATAACCGTGCTAGAGCAGCAAATATGTTGGATGGACACATTTGTGTTTCGCACGAACATGCAAGGTAAAAATTATTTAAATCTGACAAATAATGACCATGCTAGAGCAGCAAATATGTTGGACGGACACATTTGCATTACGCACGAATGTACGCAGCTCTCCACTAGATACCCCCTCCGACCAAGTCGGGGGCATAACAAACTGAGCAGCTGAAAAAAAAAATTTGATATCATGATCTCATGTGCATTGTGTAAAGGGTTAATGAGTTAACTACTCAGTAACAAGCTCAGCATGTCACATGATGAGATCCAATCAATAGATAGTTCCCAGCATTCCTCTTTGCATGAAATTTGATTCTCCTTGACATTGTGAAAACAAGTTTCAATTCAGAGTGTATTCATCATGTCATGGAGGGATCAAATATATGGCCTCCTATTCTACTCATTCCAACTACTGATTGACCACTTGTAAGTTTCCTCAATTCTCCTTAGACCGGACAGGTGATAGCCAAAATAATGCTGTGTCATCTGATTTTCACTGCACAATTTCATTTCAGCACACTTTTGGTTATTTATTGTGTTTTACTGGTATCAGTGGTATTAACAGTAACTAGAGGTGTGACTGCCCCAGATGGGCCTGTCCATACCTCCCACCAGACCCACTCCAATGATTATTCAAAGACAAAGAGAGGCACAACTGTGGTAAAAAAAGTCTGATCAAAACTGTAATTGCAGGTGCAGAGGTTCCCATGGTAGTAAACATCCATACCAAGTTTCAAAGGAATCGGGCTCATAAACATCTGAGAAAATCTCCGGACAAAATTCAGGCATTCTATGATGAAAAGGGGCATAACTCTGGCAAAAAAAAGTCTGATCAAAATTATAATCACTGGTGCATACGTTCCTATGATGGTGAACATCCATACCAAGTTTCAAAGGAATTGACCCATAAGCAACCGAGAAAATCTCCAGAAAAATTAATTATTCTAAGACAAAAAGGGGCATAACTCTGGCAAAAAAAAGTCAGATCAAAACTATAATCGTTGGTGCACAGGTTCACATGGCAGTGAACATCCATACCAAGTTTCAACAGAATCAAAAGCATAAACATCCGTGAAAATCTCTGGACAAAATTCCGGAATTCTAAGACATAAAGGGGCATAACTCTGGCAAAAATAATCCAATCAGAACTATAATCACTGGTGCACAGGTTCCCATGGTAGTGAATACCCATACCAAGTTTCAAAGGAATCAACCCATAAACATCTGAGAAAATCTGCAGACAAAATTCTAGCATTCTAAGACATGTGAAGAAGGGGCATAACTCTGGCAAAAATAGTCCAACCGGAACTATAATCGCTGGTGCACAGGTTCCCATGGTGGTGAACATTCGTACCAAATTTTGATGACAATGGTCCATAAACGTCTGAGAAAATCTCTGGACAAAATTATGTCTATGGATGGACAGATGGATGGTCGTTCTTACACGTTCTTCCTTGAGGAGTTTTTCCCATGTTAAACCCTAACCCCACAAGATTAAAAAATTAACCCCACAGGGCAAAAAATAACCCCACAAGAGGCCACTGTACTAACCCAACCCCACAACTATCAATGACCCTAAATTGTAAACCCCACAATGTACCTCTGCTAAGTCTGGACAGACAAACAGACGGACGGACAGACAAGGTATACCCTCCCCCCCCCCCCCAACTCGTTGCGAAGGGTATGATAACATGACTTGGCCAGACATTGTGATTTATTAACGGATAACCAGAAATGATTAACAACCCTCCACCTTAGGAGCTGTCAGACTGTAAATCATTTCTGCCAGGCTGTTAATAAAATGTAATGCCCACCAAAATCCTGGTATTGTTATATTAACTTCAAACCGAAAGGTCCACGGTTCGATCCACATCGATGATGCCCTTGTCTTCAACCAATTGTAACCCTGCTTGTGCGGAGTTAGTACACTGCTGCTCAGTGGTACTCCGACTTCCTCCACCCATAAAACTGTCCAACATGAGGTTACCCTGGATGTCAAAAGTGTCATTAAACCCCAATAAATAATAAATTGTTATATTAAACTTTGTTAAACGTTTAACCCTTGACCCAATGTAAAGGCCACATATGGACAGAGTAACTAAAAAAATATTTTGAAAATCACGATTGAAATTTAATTATTTTTTAAAGTTTTGCCTCCAAAACAAAGCTTATGATCTCTTAAAGGAACAATGATAATCAAGCTCATTCTAATGAGTAGTCATAAGCAATGTTTCCAAGGCAAAAAATTGAAAATTTTCTGTTATTGAAGATTTCTATTTTGAAAGTGCTGTGTTAGGTAAAGGATTAAGTAAGCTAGTTTTACAGTTACAGATGGGAAATTCATCTCAAAATGATGCAACACATGAAATTATAATATACATTCAAATAATCAAAGAGATGTGTGTTAGACATATACCAGTTAATACCCTACATTTCATCTTGAGCTTACCATATATAAATATATCATATATATATCATGGAGTGGTAAACATGTATCATCCAGAATTTGTACCTAGTCAAAACAGTCGAGAATTTGATCCACTCAGTGTAAGTTTTCTCTTTTTAACTGGTAGAGTTCTAGAACCCACTTTAGTGGCTTTACAATGTATTGATTACCTCGTTTACTCAGCAGTTGAAACACAAAAAATGTTCAAAGAAAATTGTTTTATTACAATTTATTGGAGAGTGTCAAGAGGCACTCTCCAATTTGTGATGAACCGATTATTAAAACTTGATATGAACCGATTACCAATTATTTCTCTGCCAATTATGCAGATTCCAATGCCGATTCCATTGGTTGAAATTGGACACAGAAGAAAATATGTTGGTTCCTGTTATAATACAGAATTTCGCTGACAAATCACCAATTACAAAAGCTTAATACCACATAATTTCTCAGAGAATGCATGTTTAGTGCTGGGCAATATTAGCCAAAATAATATTTGCATTTTTGGGGGTTGGGATTGGGGTGGGGGGAGAAGAACATTATTAACAATACAAGCACACGATAATGTTCTCTTGTGAAGATTGTGTTTCAATCCAGTAAATAGTGTTAATATGGTTTTGTGTAGGAATACAATACACTTGGCTGTATTAACCAGGAATATACTGAGCACACAAACTTTGTGTCTTAATTGAATAACTTTGATGTCAATGTGTTGTGAAATTGTATGATGCATGGTTTACAGATACACACGCGATGTACTCTGCAATCAACATTGGAGAGAAACATCAATGGAGGTAACTGAATTAAATGAAAGTGTCAATGACACTGTAGCTTAACTTGTGTGTTGTGTTTGATGAAAAGGATAATGTTCAATGTTTATGAAAGGATTATGAAATAAGACAAGAATTGTGATAATTGGTAATATGTTCATTTCTGTTCCCTGTATGCTATGTTTTTGATAAAAAATAATATGAGGTGTACACTGTACTAAAGAGCTGAGGGGTGGGTTAATATGACCTCACAGTTAATGTATGTGGCCCTCACAGTTAACGTATATCAACAAAAGTTACCAAGTTACAGTGAAATTATTCCAAAATGAGTCATCCTATCAAGTTACATTGAAATCCCTTCATAAATATGGCCTGTAGACTGTGCTAAAGGTTTTCGGGCTTCGGGCCCCTGTAGCTGTCAGTTTCCCAATTGCATCCAAAGGGGACATTCTCATCTAGACATTATATGAAGGTAACCTACCAAGTTACAATGAAATCCTTTCATAAATATGACCTGTAGACTGTGCTAAAGGTTCTTGGGCTTTGGGCTCGGGCAGCCATCATGGTTGAATGATCGCAAACAAAAGGGGACATTCTCATCTGGGCATCAACTGGAGTGATCCTACGAAGTTATCCCTTCATAAATATGACCTGTAGACTGTGCTCAATGTTTTCAGGCTTCGGGCCCTGAAGCCGTCACAGTTGACCAATCATGACCAAAAGGGGATGTCATCATCTAAGCATTATATGGAGTCAAACTAACAGGTTACAATGAAATCCTTCCATAAATATGACCTATAGACTATGCTAAAGGTTTTGGGCTCGGGCAGCCATCAAGGCTGAATGATCGCGACCAAAAGGGGACGTTCTCATCTAGACATTATTTGGAGTCATCCTACCAAGGTACAATGAAATCTCTTCCTAAATATCACCTGTAAACTGTGCTAAAGGTTTTCGGGCTTCAGGCCCCTGTAGCCGTCACAGTTGCCTAATGGTGTCGAATAGGGCTGTTCTCAACTAGACATTATATGAAGTCAACCTACCAAGTTACAATGAAATCCCTTCATAAATATGAACTGAAGACTGTGCTAAAGTTTTTCGGGCTTTGGGCTCGGGCAGCCATCATGGTTGAATGATTGCAACCAAAAGGGGACATTCTCATCTGGGCATCATCTGGAGTGATCCTACGAAGTTACAATGAAATCCCTTCATAAATATGACATGTAGACTGTGCTCAGTATTTTTGGGCTTCGGGCACCTGTAGCCATCACAGTTGACCAATCATGACCAAAAGGGGATGTCATCATCTAGGCATTATATGGAGTCAAACTAACAGGTTACAATGAAATCCTTCCATAAATATGACCTTTTGTCTATGCTAAAGGTTTTTGGGCTCAGGCACCCATCAAGGCCGAATGATCGCGATCAAAATGGGACGTTCAAACTAACTGGTTACAATGAAATCCTTCCATAAATATGACCTATAGTCTATGTTAAAGGTTTTGGGCTCGGACAGCCATCAAGGCTGAATGATCACGACCAAAAGAGGATGTCATCATCTAGGCATTATATGGAGTCAACCTAACAAGTTACAATGAAATCCTTCCATAAATACGACCTATAGACTATGCTAACGGTTTTTGGGCTCGGGCAGCCATCAAGGCTGAATCATCGCGACCAAAAGGGGACGTTCTCATCTAGACATTATTTGGAGTCATCCTACCAAGCTGCAATGAAATCCCTTCATAAATATGACCTGTAGACTGTGCTAAAGGTATTCGGGCTCGGGCAGTCATAATGGTTGAATGATCGCAACCAAAAGGGGACATTCTCATCTGGGCATCATCTGGAGTGATCCTACAAAGTTACAATGAAATCCCATCATAAATATGACCTGTAGACTGTGCTCAAGATTTTCGAGCTTCGGGCACCTGTAGCCATCACAGTTGACCAATCATGACCAAAAGGGGATGTCATCATTTAGGCATTATATGGAGTCAACCTAACAAGTTACAATGAAATCCTTCCATAAATACGACCTATAGACTATGCTAAAGGTCTTTGGACTCGGGCAGCCGTAAAGGCTGAATGATCGTGACCAAAAGGGGATGTTCTCATCTAGGCATTATTTCGAGTCATCCTACCAAGCTACAATGAAATCCCTTGATAATTATGACCTGAAGACTGTTCTAAAGGTTTTTGGACTTCGAGCCTCTGTAGCCATCACAGTTGCCCAATCGTGTCCAAAAGGGGATGTTCTCATCTAGACATTATATGAAGTCAACCTACCAAGTTACAATGAAATCCCTTCATAAATATGACCTGTAGACTGTGCAAAAGTTTTTCTGGCTTTAGGCTCGGGCAGCCATCATGGTTGAATGATCGCAACCAAAGGGGACAATCTCATCTGGGCATCATCTGGAGTGATCCTACGAAGTTAAAATGAAATCCCTTTATAAATATGACCTGTAGACTGTGCTCAAGGTTTTCGGGCTTTGGGCACCTGTAGCCATCACAGTTGACCAATCACAACAAAAAGGGGATGTCATCATCTAGGCATTATATGGAGTCAACCTAACAGGTTACAATGAAATCCTTCCATAAATATGACCTTTTGTCTATGCTAAAGGTTTTTGGGCTCAGGCACCCATCAAGGCTGAATGATCGCGATTAAAATGGGACGTTCTCATCTAGACATTATTTGGAGTCATCCTACCAAGTTACAATGAAATCCCTTCATAAATATGACCTGTAGACTGTGCTAAAGGTTTTTGGGCTTCGGGCCCCTGTAGCCGTCACAGTTGCCCAATCAGGACCAAAAGGGGACTTTCTCATCTAGACATTGTATGAAGTCAACCCACCAAGTTACAATGAAATTCCTCAATAAATATGACCTGTAGACTGTGCTAAAGGTTTTCGGGTTTTGGGCTCGGGCAGTCGTCACGGTTGGCAGATCAAGCCCAAATGGGAAAATTCTCATCTAGACATCATAAGGAGTCATCCTACCAAGTTACAATGAAATCCCTCCATATTAAACATTACCTGCAGACTGTGCTAAAAGTTTTTGGGTTTCGGGCTTGGACAGCCATCACGGTTGATAGATCATGCCCAAAAGGGGACGTTCTCATCTAGGCATTATACAGAGACATCATACCAAGTTACAATGAAATCCCTTCATAAATACGACCTATAGACTGTGCTAATGGTTTTCGGGTTTTGGGCTCGGGCAGCCATACCAGTTGCCCGATCGCGGCCAAAAGGGGACGTTCTCATCTAGACATGACCCCAAACCTGCGTATGAAATTTCGTGACGATCAGACAAGAACTGCGGGGTGCAGCTCGTGCTAAAGGAAAATGTGAACAGACTCACAAACTCACAGATTCAAAGACTCACAGACTTCCGCACGTGTGATGGCAATAGCTTATCTTGACTATGTCAAGTTAAGCTAAAAATGAACCTAACAAACTGAAAATGTCTTTGTGACAGTCATCCGACTTACATGTTGCGTAACATCATCTATCATTGCAAAACAGAATGTTTTTTTAGTTTTTTCTCCAATTTTAATCTCTTATTGTATTGTGATGCTTGCATCATGACGCACTACAGACTACTAGCTGAACACATTTTATTTATACATGTACCCTGGGCCTATGCAATGTTGTACAGCACCATGATTGAAGGCCTGTGACTTCGATCAGCTGGGAAATGGTGGCAATCTCGTACCAATTGCAGATGGTAAATTCTGTAATATTTCTGCTCTCCTACTCGCAAAATATTCTGTTATGCATTACACACATTTTTAATGAGGAAACTTTATTGAAATGGCCAGATATCAAAGAGATTTTTAATAGTCAGTGACAAATATAGAATAACCGGAAACTGTCAGTTTTTAACTGCCGGTTGTCATAATTGGCCGATGCCCCATAACCGGCTGGTTCTGATTGCAGATTCTGATTATCGGTTCATCACTATCTCCAATAAATTGTAACAAAACAATTGTTTGTGAACAAATCTTCTTCGACTGGGGCTTCTTTTGCTTGTAGTGTGGTACCCTTGAAAAAAATATTTGTGTTACAAATCATCTTTGAAGTATAATTTAGCAATCTACCAGTTAATCAAAGTTAATACAAAACTCTGGCATGATTCTTGGAAAGCTCTCCATGAGAGCTGTCCACAAATCAGTGTCAGAATACAAATTACCAGTGAAGAAAAAATAATCGAAGATATATATATTTTTCAATGGTCAGAGAATGTTTTTCAACCAAATATAAACTTCTTCAACAATAATATTTTAAAAAAGGTGCAACACTTCATATGTTTTATATAGTTAAGTACCTTGTGATCAAAGTAAAATTTTTAAGGCTAAAGAAAATTAATCTTTTGATTCTCAGGTCCACGTTCATCATATTTATTTCGGAGTCACAATTCTCATATGTATGTACAAAATAAATATTTATTCAACTGGTTGAGAGCTAAATTAGTTTTGGTGGTCTGAATTTGTTCATCGAAAAATAATAAATTTCAAGTAATTTGTATATTTTTATACTTACCAATGGCCCAGACTAAGCTGGTGCAACCTCAACATTATTAAGGGCCAAACACAAATTTTGAACCCCCAATCCCCAAAATTTGCATGCAACAACGAAAATTAAAAGCTCTATCTGGCCCTCCATACTTTTAGTACTTGCATATGTGCAGTACCCAGGAAGAGACCGGAATTGGTGCCAACACCATTCTTTGTAGATGAGCCTACTAAAGTGATAACTCAGCGGGAAGGTATGAGTGCCCACTCATGGGAGGGCCATCCCCGTCTGGGCCATTGGTAAGTATAAAAAATATACAAATTATTTTAAATTTATCTTTTTTTTTTATACTACAATCAATGGCCCAGACTTAGCTGAATCGAAAAAAGTGGAGGGCCTAGGACTTAAAGAATTAGCAGACCAAATACAGCTCCTAAGCCTGCATTCCAAGGTGAAAAGGAGATTAAATTTTTAAAAGAATTACATGTATGTCTCTCTATACAATAATAGAGGACATATCATCAATTAGGAGCCATATCCAAGTAATTCCGTATTCTAAGCATGAATGATTATGCTAATAGGGTGTAACGAACCCCCAATTTTAAGGCTAGTCCAAACTAGGCCACTTAAACCAGGATGGCGTATTCGAGAGTGAGACTAACCCTGACAAACACATGCCATATATATAATAAAGAAGCTGTATTTAAGATCAGTAAAAATATACAGACAAAAACAGCTTCACTCATATTTGCACACTTATTATCAGGCCAGAAGAGATGAAGAGAAATCCCCCCCCCTTTTTTTTTGAAGGAATATTCTTCAAAACAAAGAGGGAAGCGCTCTGGAATCAGTGAAAAGCGGTACCAAATAATCTATATATTTACACCCAGTTATTAATTATTAATTATTGGTGCTTAACGCCACCTCTGTAGTTAAGGGGCTATCATGGCGATACCAGTTATTAAAAGCGCAAGCTTCTAACTTTATGCCAGAGTCGGAATACGTAGATAGGTCAAAAACCGGTGATATAACGTGTACAACCTTACACTTGTCCAACTGAATCCCAATGAAAAGTATCTGTTAGCGCAAACACACTTCTGCGGCAACCAACAGGCGACCCCATTCAGGTGTACAATTAATTCCAATAATAAAACTCCAATTGAACTGTGCGAATATACAAGAATGTGAATTCTCCTGTGTATTGTCTCTGGTAGAAACCTGGATTCAGAACATGGAACAAGCTATGATTAACAGACCCATTACGGACTGCCCCCCAAATAATTCATTGTTCCCTAGGTCCATTACAACCAATGACTGTTTGGAGAAAGGATATACTACTCCGAATAATGAAGACAAAAATTGAGAATGTATGCATAGACAGCCTATTGGAAATTCCATAACTGATCCAAATAGCCCCAAAATTCTCATAAGCTCTATAAAGCAGAGCAAGAATTTTATAGAATCTGTTCAATAATGCGTCTGCCTAATAAATATACATATTATGCACGCGAGCAACAGAATCCTGCATGTACTCATCTGAATACAGCCTGTATCCATGGTATGACCGAGTGATACAAGTGTAACCAGGAAACGGAATGAACTAGAGGTACTGTGAGCCAGCTCACAAAGCGATACCCCCCGAATGTATAATTTAGATTATCTCCCCTTGGAAATGTCAGAACGGAATTATATTGCTTCATGCACATCTTCATATGGAGTTCTTCCATTGTGTAAAGTTTCATGAAAATTCTTCGAATGGTTTAGAAGGAGTTGCGCTTATAAGGACGGACAGACGGACGGACAGGGTGATTCCTATATAACCCCCCCCCCCCCCCCAAACTTTGTTTGTGGGGGGTATAATAATACGATGTTAATGCAGTTGATTGAGTTATAACTCACACGTCGTAAGAAAAGGCCAGACCGCTCTGAGCAAAACATCTCAGAGTGGACTAATTGCCACATTCTGAGAATGTCGTCCAGATAATAACACTTTGGCCAGCCGCTGATTTGTCGCGGTTCTCGGACGAGACATGTCAGCCACACAGATACATGCAGACTAGCAATTTATTGATCAGGAATCATATGCTCATATATGACTTATAAACGAACAATCACAGGAAACAAACCAACTAAATGGTGGATGTGCCCATGAGGTCGCTGTTAGAACACAACCCAGCCGCCAATCGAGGAGCCATGAAAGGCATGCATATACTTGAATGCATACGAGTCTTACGGGAAGCAAACTATGTCCTGCCCTATAATTGCCTCTTAACATATTGGTAGGGGGGGGGGGGATGTGGAGGGGGGGGCTGGGTGTTGGAAAAATAATTCCTATCGAAGCCCCACTCAACCGCATTACTTGAATCGCTAGATAAGTAAGGCTGGCACAGTAGAAATAAGGCTATACTGCTGCTGCTGCTGTTCTCAATAAGAGTAATACAGCTAAAAAGCTTATAGTCAAAGTAATCATAATAACAAAAACCTGGTGTGACTTGTAATGCTTTTGTGTTAGTTATCAAATAGTATAGGAACCGCGGGGATCCCTCACGTCTGACCGACTCCATAATGCCACTATGGACAGAGGGGGACATGAGGACCAAATAATACACCATATAGACATAAAATCCAATCCCTAGAGTGGAAATATAATCCACAACAATAGATTGGATAGAAATGAAGAGGGAGACGAAAACAATGTTCCGACACCCGATCATAAAAACCTAGACGATCTCCTTACGTTCGATCTGATATCAGAAAATATATTCCTGAGAAGGAGTTTAGAATAGGCATTGAAGAAACGCTCATTAACCACACTAGGTTAATATGGTGTCATCAATAGGGCTTATCGCCTCAGATAACTAACACCAAACCATACCGGTAGGAAGAGAATAACCTCCTCTAACATAATCATATTATGTCCGATAGAACAATGAACTCAGCCTAGCTGAAGCAGCTAAAGGTCTTCCTATTCATGAAGACAATTAAAAGGCTGATAACTGTGTCCTTAGAAGCTCACTAAGGAGACTTACAATGTCAGCCGTAGCTCAGAAGTCTTCATCTCTGTGAAGACAGATATTTTGGTGTAAGTTGCGACCTTGAAAGCTCACTGAACGGAGACTTACAACTATCGTCGCGCAAGGTAGGGAATGAAGAGCCGCTGTTTTTAACAACATAAACCAGTCGTCCCCGACTGTTAACGGGAAGAAAAATGCTCTGCACTCGTGATCTGTCCCAAGATCTTGCCGAGTAACCTGCTTAGAAACTTCTAGGCTAATCCCCTTTCATGTGCTTCCATGTAACAAGAAGAAGAAGCCATAACTGCTGCCGGCCCCAGCTGCAGTGTGGAAGGAACAATCCGATGTGTGTTCCGACTCAATATGGTTTCTCACAACGGACACAGTCGACCCCGACTGTTAACGGGATGGAGAGGGTTCTCCAATTGATTATCTGACCCCAGATCTAGCCGAGCGTCCCGTAGAGAAACTTCTGTCTTCTTCTACATGCACAGATGATCGGACCGACCTAGCACCATCCGACGACTCACTACTGTAGTCTATTGACGGGTGCCCCTTGCTGGGTTTTTTAAGCTCTGATAAGCTGTGCAAATTGCAACAGCAAGTCCATCATGGAGGCTAGTGGAGCAGCGGCTTATATTCTCCGCTGCATATTGCTCCTGGGACAGAGATCTGGACGCCGATTTCTTCGTCGAACGTCCCAATGAATCAAGCCTCGAATCACTAGCTACTGGATGGACTGACTTTGAAGGCAATTACTGGAGCGTCTTCGCTCAGCTGCATGAACATCTGGAGTCGGGTAGCTAGTGTGCGGTCGCATGTGCTTCGCTGAAGTGGAGGAAGAAGCCGTAACTAAAGCCGGCCAGGGCTGCAGTGTAGAAGGAGCGTCCCGAGCAGCCATTGAGGATGTTAGCTCCAACTCAGTGCAAGTTTCTCAAAGCAATAGTTGATCCCGACTGTTACTGGGTTAGAGAAGGCACTGCCGCTGGCGGTCTGATCCAGACCTCGCCGTGCTTCCCAAGGAGACACTTGCAGACTTCTTCCCCTTATTTTGCCGTCGTCTCTGGGTGAGCTTTTGATTAAAAGGTGCTCGCTCTACCCAAATCTACACTCTCCTCGACCGCATCGGACATACCTGGTATTACGGTTCCCACTATCGGGTAACCACCTGACCAGTTGAGCTAGCTGCTTGAATAAGAGGCCTTATTCCCTTTATATTCAAGAGCACCTTAGCAGCTAGCTCTGTTTGCTCCTCAGAGCACGACGACAGCAGCACATTCTGGATGGGGGTCGCAATACTATCACCATGTTCTTGTTCCTCTGGAAAAGAAACTGAAAACTCGAATTATCTTGTGGTGACAGCTCTGGCAAAGAACTTCACCTCGAATACATAGCGACACCCACTTCCAACGTTAGTGTCTTAATGAGTCAAGCCCGACCACACAAGTTGGACCTGAATCAGTAGGAGTGCAGCGATACAGGAATGACAACAAGGATGTAAATTCGATGTAGACTTCTTCGCCCTACACTGAGGGTAGTAATTTCATAAATAATTACAATCCAAACAAAGTTCACGGCACTGCTAACATCTAACATATAATCATACAACACAAGGGTACATGACAAAGACAATCAAAAATAATTTCGAAATAAATCAAAACAAATTTTTCCAATTTTTTTTTGAAAATGCCTAAGTTCCCGAAGGGAACCACATGTGCCCAAGGAAATCCTGATAGAGCTTAAGTGTGGACAAACACCAGAATATTAAAGCTCTGACAACGTCAGGATAGAAAAGCCGGAAACTAGACAATAGGCACACAAAAGGCCCAAGTCAGTAAATAATTAACTGATAGCTGATGCAAAGCTAGGTCTTCATGTGAAGAAAAAACAATGCATCTGGTAGGAGATGCAAGACAATAATGGCCCAACACCCCATATGGGGATAACAGAATAAACTTTCTGTACAAGTTAAACTCCCAAGAAATTTAATAAAAAATTTCAATAAAAAGCAGCCAGAAAGCTTAGGAGTTTAACCGGAGGGTTCATGGAAGGATAGGGAAGGAAGACATAACCAACAGTAGGTAAATCATAAGAAAAACTAATGACGTCAAGGAGTATATCTCAAAATTGGGTAACATGAAATAATTTTCATATTATTTAAAAGTTACAGCCCTGAAAGTCTCAAACCACCGTTGTTCACTTAACTCATCCATAAACTGCCTTGAATCCACCATATATTTCATTGATTTGTGTCTGACATCCACCAAAAAAGAGATTTAAAGCACAGATGTCAGTTGAGATGTTTACTGACTTAGGGCCAAACAAAGAATGGTGTTTGCACAAATTCTGGTCTCTTTCCGTGTACTGCGCATGCGCAGGTACTAAAAGTATGGAGGGCCAGATAGGACTTTTAATTTTTGTTGTTGTATGCAAATTTTGGGGATTGGGGGGGTTTAAAATTTGTGTTTGGCCCATAATAATGTTGAGGTTGCACCAGCTAAGTCTGGGCAATTGGTTGTAGTATAACAATTTGTTTTATTCCAGTTATTGGAGAGTGCCAACAGGCAGACTCCCAATAATTTGTAATAGAACAAATTTGCATAAACAAACTATTATTTACGTTTGACTGAATACAAAACATGGGTAAGGAAAATGTCGGCTTTTGCACTGGTACCCTCATTTTTTTTTTGGAAGGCTTAATTGTGGCTTCTAGCAATCAACCAGTTCAAAAACTCCTAACTATTTTTTATCTCCATTTTTGTTGTTCTATATTGATTTTGTGTTGTATGATCACTGTTACAAAAAAAAACTATCCGTGAAATCAACATGGAAGCTCTAGTATTTAATTTTAGGCTCTCACAACTGGATTTTAGGCATCGGCGACCATTCCACCAGGAATAAAAAATAAAAATGCCCTCCCTCATTCATTTAAAAAGAAAATTACCTGAGAATCAATTATTTAATTTTGTTTGGCATACTTGTTTAATTTTCAGATAAAGTATACTTTGGCCACAAACAAAAATGAATGTACCAACCAATTCAATGTATTTACATGTAATGCTCAGCAAAGTCATTTTTTCAACTTTCAGTTTCACTGACCATTTTAACTGCTTGTATGCAGTTGGCAGACATTCTGACCAGGAGACAATACTATCAAATTTTTACAATATCATTTTCTAGAATTGTATTTTTTACCTATTAATATAACTAACTAAATTGAATCATTAGCATTTTAAAAGATATGGCAATTTGCCAAATGGCAAATTGCCACATTTTTGAAAATGCTAATGGTTCATTTCAACCCATTTAAGGTCATAACTAGAAAGTTAAAAAATTTATAGTAATTTATATATTTTTTATACTTACCAATGACCCAGACATAGCTGGTGCTAACTCTTAAAATATAGGGCCAAACACAAATTTTGCCCCCCAATCCCCAAAATTTGCATCTAAAACCAAAGAAAACATGTCCTGAATGGCCCTCCACACTTCACCTCTACTGCGCATGCGCAGTGTCAAGGACGTTCCGAAATTGGCGCCATTAATCATTCTAATAACCAGTGCCTGGTAAGCGCTATGTACTCAGCGGGGAGGTAAGAGTTCCCAACTCCTGGGAGGGCCATCCCCGTCTGGGTCATTGGTAAGTATAAAAAATATATAAATTACTATAAATTTTTTAACATTTTTATACTGTACCAATGACCCAGACATAGCTGAATAGTAAAAAGGCTGGAGGGCCAAGGACATAGAGCAAGATGGAATACGCTCAATTATAAAAAAAAAGAGTCATCCCCTCTAGGGAAAAAGAAGTATTAGGCCTTACATGTATCTTTCTTATTTATGATAAATTAGAAAGATACAACACCTTCCAAAATTGAGCATCATACATCCATGTACTCTATTAATATCTAGTATAATCCTTATACTAATAATTTTAAAAGTAAGCCAATAAATAAAGTAAGTCTAGAGAATAGAGACTCTTTATACTCCTTAAAAGTGTCTGAGGATTGTATAATAATGTCCGTTGACACGTGTTATATTCAAAAGCTATACTTTAAAAACTAAGACCTGAATGAATTTTTAAAACATAAACTTCTCACTAAACAACCATCCCAATAACAGCTCAGAATTACTAACTCCAGAGGAGGTAACCCCTTGTTTTCATAGTAAAAACAGGTGACCCAAGGGAACACCCTCCCCCCCCCCCCCCCCCCCCCCCCCTTTTTCTTGCCCTGGGTCAAATAGCCCAGAGCGAAGAGGGCAGCAGAACGGAGTCACTGCCAAAACAGACAGCCTATCTAGCTATAGTAGCAACTGTTAAGTGAATGACATTCTGAGCAGTAGATAATAGACCTAACAATAGAGGCCTCCAGAAATGGACTCAATATTTCTGAGATAAAAATTCATGAATGTGGATGGCTGAGCGCAATGAGCAGCCTTCAAAAGTCTATAATAGCGACACTATTAATGTAAGCCCAAGATGTAGAAGAACTCTTACTTCATGAGCCGAAATCTCAAACACAACTGCTGAGTCAATGATATACCATAAGCAGTATCAATAGTTAATTGAATCCATTAGCAATAGAATGGAGCGTAACGTCCTTCTATTAGGCATCAAAGACAGAAGAAGCTTACGCCCGTAGTAATAAACAGATAGCTGTTTATAAATACATAAACTCTAACCGGACAGAGTAAAGGCCTATGCCCGTACGAAGACGGAAGGACCTTAATAACAATAGGTTCCGGATATTAATTAGGAGCCTGACTCTTATGCAAAAATCCAACCTAAATAGTAAAGGAAGTAGTGATTCCGAAACTATGAAAGTGAAAATCATCCACCGATAGTGCATGAAACTCACTGACTCTTCAGTAAAAGAGAAGCCAACAGAATTACTGTCTAAAAGGTCAGAATTTGAAAACTACTGTTTCCAGAGGCTCAAATGATTACTTAGCTAAATAAGAACCGAAGTTAAATTCCATATAGGAATTTAATCTAATGATTCTAAGTCTATTTATCGAAAAGTTACTGACTTGGATAAAGAGACATAAGACTCAATTGTAAACTATCATAGAGTGCATAGGTATGAGGTAACATAAATCTATAACCTTAATAATAACAGGCTGCAGTAGATCTTGTCAAACAAGTATACTAAAAAGTTGCAATGACTAGTATGGAGAGATCAACAATATCAACATAGTGATCCCTACAGCAACGACGGAAGAGCCTCCACTTTAGCCGCATAGTATAGCGAAGAAGAGGTTCTCCTTTAGTAAGAAATCGCGTCCAAAGCTCGTCCAGTACAATGCTTACAATGCAATAAGGACCACACAACGGAATACGTGAAGGTTGAGACCTTACGGGTTGTGATAAAGATGACACGATTTTACCCAGCGAAAAAGATCCTCTCATGGAGGAAGATTTCGCGTTAAGTCCCACAGTAGACCTCAGAGTAAATTTACCCACGGTCTCTGTGAAGACAGAGATGCTATCAACAGAAATGTATTGTGGTTGTTTATCTTAGCAATACTTGCTGAAACAACAGCGCAGGAGGATACGCATATCCTATCATTCCATCCTATTAGATCAATAGAGCGTTAACAACATAAGCTCAGAGATCCGGACAAGCAAACACATACGTCTGCAATTGACAAGCAAGTTGTGTCGTAAATAAATTATCATTGGGCGCTTCCATTGATAGCAACTCTGATTGAATACTGTTTGTTGAGAGTCCATTCTGACGGCAACAAGCGACCCATAAGTGAACGGGAGTCCGGTAATACAATCAGACGACCCGGAATATGACGGACCGAAGCAGAACTTGGTGTACTATAACAAACAGAAGGATTCTTTCCATTAAATTGAATAACGGAAACGAATGAGTGCCTCCCTGGTTCCGGAGATACGCCACTACTGTCGAATTAACGGACAGGATTTGGACATGCGTTTCTGAATAATGTTCATCCAATGACATAAAGCAAGCCTAAAAAAACATTATTCCGTGGAAGATAAGTGCTTACTTAGAGACTGCGGAACCCAAAGACCCAGGCACTTCGAATCCATTGGGATCAATATCATATCCCAACCTGTTTGACTGGCAACCGTCATAATTATAAAACTCGGATCCGGCAACTGCAGTGGCACTCTCTGAGTCAACCACCGAATGTTTGTCCCAGTCTGAATCTCTTGCTACACTAAATAGACAAGAGAACGTGTAAATCGAGCAATTCATGGATTGCTGAAAAGTTGCCGTCGAAGAGAAGCTTCTCCGAGAACGAAGCGACTCTGAGAGAGTTCTTCACCTTACTATCCACGCGCGTGGATGTAGCTAGGGCTGCGTCACGTCTAACCAACTCCAAGCAGCCACTGAAGGGCGGAGTTATACGTGAACAAACTACTGCCCTCACAAGAAATCACATTGAGGATTATATCCGGAATTCTTTCTCTTGAAGACGTAATGATAACGCCTCAGTAAGGTGGATTACGTATGATAAAGCGTCAAAGTTAAGTCTATTAGACATCATTGTCATTTCCAACATTGTGGTTGGAAAAGACATAGACGGCGAAAAAGATTATTTCCAGTCTTTAACCACGCCGTCTTGACGCATATGAACTCTCGGTATGCCCTGTTCTGCCAAAATAAATTATTCGTATAAATGATAAAAGGCAGAAATGAGCATTGCGGACAAGAAACTAAACTATCATGCTTGGTAGCAGGCTTATATATATATATAGCGTCGATAAATAATACACATGTTCTAATGACATTATTGGACTGTGTCGGTAAGTCAGGGACAATGTCCCTGAACCGATCCAAAATTCCGTGTCCAATGACGCTATAAGTCTCTTAACCAACATCGCAGCAATGTAGTCCGAAATAACAATCACTGGAAGATAATGCCGGAAGATATGTATGGCAGCTTCCGATGCTACGAAAGGGAAAACTCGAAATCTTTCAAATCCCTTTCGCCATCCTGTCGGACCCTATAAAGCGTTCGGTAGTCCGTACCTGATGCAACCGCGGACCGCACCGACCCAGCGCCGTCAGATAATTCCTGACTCGACCAAGAAACTGTCGATTGCTGCGAAAAAACTGTGCTAACTCGGATAGCACGTCCGTCACTGAGGCCTGTGGAGAAGCGGTCCTACGATGCATTGCCGCTGGAAGCTCCGTGATCGTTACCCTGTGCATACTACTAATATGCGAGCGAACGGGGTGTATAGGCCTCGTGTCCCTTGGCTACCAGATGGCGTGACCTGTTCGCCATGGAATCACTGAATGACGAAACTGATCGGATACTCGAGGTCACGTAGCCAATGTGTGGTCGTGTGCACTGCTGTGAGGATGAGGAAGCATTATCGACAGTCTCTCGGACTGTCAATATAACGAAGCGTCCCGAGCGACGGACATATGCTCCGAATGTAAAATATCTGAACCACAACATGCGGTCCCCTATGTTGTTGGACGAGAGAGGGACCTCTCTCGCTCACAGCCCGGACGGACCTGGACAAGCCAGGAACCGGACTAACAGGCTTCCTCCGATCTGTCCTCAATCCGCCGTCACTGGGTGAGTACTAAAGTAAATATAGTGCTCGCATCACCCAAATCTCCTTCCTAGACCGCAACGGACGAACCCGGCAGCCGAACCATTCGATGAATGTACGCTACACCGGGTGAGCTAGCGAATGTCACTCCGTCGATTCTACAAGGGACCTCTTAGGCGATAGACATATTCCATGAGCACTTATTGCCGCTAGCTCTTCATTAACTATGACGACAGAGGCACACTTTTGAAAGACATCTCCGTAACTTTGTGAACAAGAAACCAGAAATGCTTGGTAATAGCAAGCATATGATAATAAATATATAGCGTCGTTCAATAATTCGAAAGATTGTGTGACATTATTGGACTATGTCGGAACTGAGGGACGAAGTCCCTGAACCGAACCAAAAATTTCTAAGTCCACCGACGCTATCAGTTTCTTATCCGGCATCGCAGCATTCTGGTCCGACGAAAGAACCTGTAGAAGATCAAGTCAGATGACATACACAACAGCATATGTTGTTCCGAAAGGGAAAGCTCAAAATCCTCCAAATCCCTTTCGGTATCCCGTCGGACCAGATGAAATTTTCGGACGTCCGTACCCGCTTCCGCGGAGCGTCCCGACCCAGCATCGTCGGATAAAACATTATGCGACAGATTCAGTTGTTGCTGGGATGCTGCAATAAGCTGTGCTATTTAGGATAGCACGTCCGTCCCCGAGGCCTGTGCAGTAGCGGTCTTACGATGCATTGCCGCCGGAAGCTCCGTGTACGTTGACTCCCGCACACTTTCCTATGTGAACGTCCGGAGTCTGCAGGCCTCGTGTCCCTGGCTACCGGATGGTGTGACCTGGTCGCCGATGATTCTCTGACTGGCGAAGCTGACTGGATATCCGAGGTCACGTAGCCAAGAGCGGTCGTGTGCGCTACCATGAGAATGAGGAAGCCTTATTTACAGTCTCTCCGGACTGACTATATGTCGGAGCGTCCCGAGCAGCGGACGTATGCTCCGAATGCGAAACATTTTGTACCACAACATCTGGGGCCAGATGTTGTTGTACAAGAGAGGGGCCTCTCTCGCTCGCCGTCCGGATGGACCAGAACGAGCTATGAACCGGACTAAAAGGCCTCTCTCGCTCGCAGCCTGGATGGGCCTGGACGAGCTATGAACCGGACTAAAAGGCTTCCTCCATTCTACCCTCTAATCTGCCGTCACTGGGTGTGCACTTGGTTATTTTATAGTGCTCGCATCACGAAAAACTCCTTTCTAGACCGCAACGGACGAACCCGGCTGCCGAACCATTCGATGAATGGATGCTACACCGGGCGAGCTAGCGGACGTCAAAGGCCGTCGAACCTACTAGGGTCCTCTTAGGCAATTGGCGTATTACATGAGCACTTTTCCGCTAGCCCTTCATTAATTGTGACGATGGAGGCACACTGTTGGAAGACATCACAGATACATCACCCTAATCTTGATCGTCTGAAATAGAAATTGATAAAGTAGAGTGACCCTGTGGGGAAAGGACCGGAATGTCCAATTCCCCACTAAAATACCATGACATACGCTTCCCATGTTGTCATCGAAATCATCAGATACAGAACAGGAGTTAATGCGAGTACACTGACCACATATAGAATGATTATAAAAGTCAGAGGAAGACTTCCCCTTATTACAATTGATCAAAATCCTTTCAATGTGAAAAGAAAACAAAGTCCTGGTACTCGCACCAACCCCTGACAATCAAAATACATAATAATAATATGATCCATTAACATAGAAAAAATAATTGAAATCAAAATATTTTGAAAAAATATTTTTTAAGAACAGCCCAAGTTTCTGAAAAGTAACGTTGAGCCCCAATGGATCCCAAGCCTAAATGTGGACAAAAAATTTAAAAATATTTTAAACAATTTATGCAACACTTACGAACAATAATAATGTATCTAGTTATGATTAAATTAACATCAAGATATTATTTTCAAGAAATCCCCCCCTCACACAGAGGGCTGTTGTAAATGTAAACAATGAGTGTAAAAACACTAAAATAAGACTCCAGGCACCCAGGCCCGAAATCAGTTACCAAAAATACACTATCTGATGCAAAACAGAGACTTCCAGGGAAGAAACTGCAGAACATCAGATGGTAGATGCAGAACACAACGCCTAACCACCCATAGGTGAAGACGTAAACATGGGGAAAAGAACAGAATTCATTCTGTTATTCAGCTAAAACGCCAAAGAAATTTTAGTAATAATAATTACAGAAACTATGCCAAAAGCATGGGAGAATAGCAAGAGGGGACTTAAAGGAAAGGGAGAGAGGAAAACACTGAAAAATCAGTGTAACTAAATAACAAGAATGACAACAAAATGGCTGCTGCCTCGAAAATAGGTAACTTAACATAATTTCATTAAAAAATTTTAAGTTACAGCCCTGATAATATTCTGTCACACATTTTTCCTCTCCTCCTTCTCTATCCTCCTTAGAATCACCATTTCACTAATATTTATGTGTCTGGCATCATTTAAACTGAGATTTACAAGCACAAAGATCAGTCAGATGTTAACTGATGAAGGGCCAAACTTAGAATGATTAATGGCGCCAATTTCGGAACGTCCTTGACACTGCACATGCGCAGTAGAGGTGAAGTGTGGAGGGCCATTCAGGACATGTTTTCTTTGGTTTTAGATGCAAATTTTGGGGATTGGGGGGCAAAATTTGTGTTTGGCCCTATATTTTAAGAGTTAGCACCAGCTATGTCTGGGTCATTGGTACAGTATAAAAATATTCAATTGTAAAAACTTTATAGTATTGACCCCAGGATAGGATTACTTTTGTCACCTGAATGGGTATTATCCTGCCTCTTGTCTCACAAATTTATCCCTGTAAATTAGACTTATTACTTCATGAATGGTTTCGTGGCTTCACTTGTTTGATATTTCATCAAATCCAGTAATGACTGCTTCAGAGCAGCCATGTCTGGGTTTTATGAAACAGGAATTTTGCATCAGAGATGGTAGGCTCAAGTTGCGGTGGTTAAAAAGGAATGTGCTAGCACATAAAACTAGGAAACAATGTAAGAAGCATAGGGCAAATATGGTAAAAATCAGATAACCTTTGTACAAGTTATCGTGCAGACATAGCCCACAAGTCGGAAACAAGAAAATAATCTAAGGGGCATAACACCTGAAAAAAGTTTTCGCAGGACTGGTTTTCGAACTAATCCAAGACATAAATGAGTAGAACCAACAGACCAAATGTGCTGACACTTCTTGCAGGTCAGAAATTCAAACAAGAAAACAATCTAAGGGCCATAATTGAGGAAAAAAATTTCAGGAAGGGCTGGTTTTTGTTCTCATCTGAGACATTCTCGAGTAGAATCCACCGATCAAGTTTGGTGTAAATTGGATAACACTTGTTCAAGTTATCATGCTGACACTGCCGGCAAGTTGGAAATTCAATCCAATGGGCATAACTCATGAAAAAGATTTGGGCAGGACTGGGATTCAAACTCATCCAAGACATTCTCGAGTTGAATTCACAGACCAAATTCGGTAAAAACTGGATAACATTTGTTTTAGTTATCATGTTGACACTGACTGCAAGTCAGAAATTCATGCAAGAAAACAATCTAAGGAACATAAGTCCTGAAAAAAATTTGTGCAGACTAGTCTTCAAACTCATCCAAGACATTCACAGAACCCAAATATGAACCCAGGGGGCCTATTTGAACAAACTTGAATCAGATCCACCCTACAATGTTGCATACCAAATATCAAAAGATTCTGCCTGCTGGATCTGGAGAAGAAGATTTTTTAAGAAATTTGCCTGAAATGCACTAAGTTTGAATTCGGGCTTCTATAGTAAGCCCAAATATGTATCCAGGGGGCCGATTTGAACAAACTTGAATCAGATCTACCCCACAACATTGCATAGAAGAACTAACAGAACAAATCTGGTAAGAATCAGATATCGCTTGTTCAAGTTATCATGCTGACAGTACAACATGGATGGACAGATGGATGTGCAGACAGATGGATGCCCACTGACCTTCATCAAAACATATATTATGAATTGTTGACACAACTCGACCAAAATTCAAGAAAATACTTGGCAGGTTAAGAGTTAAAACACTCGCCTTTATCTTTTTGCCGTTTTAGCATCATATAATCATACAGTGGAGCTCACTTAATTGGATAACCCTTAACCCTTTGCCCAGCACACAAGAAATCAAAATTTATTATTTTAAATATTATTTTTTGAAATTTTTCAAAACATGTCAATGTGTGACCCCTCATTGGAATGTGCTCAATGAGTTTGTACCAATCGGGGGGATGGGGGGTGTAGAGGGGCATATGATATGGTTTTGTTGAAAAAATTTTAAAATGAATTATTTTTTTTTCAACTGCTCATTTTGTATATTACATAGATGGTTGTGGCCAACTCATTAGGTAAAGGGTAAATGGAATAACCCTGTTAATTGTATCTAACTTCAAAACACCAGACCATTTATCATACCTTCAGTACAAGTTTGACCTCTTAATTGCATACACATTATAAAGTAAACTCCTGTTAACTGAATAAAAAATCTTGTGACCAATCAAAGAATTATACAAAGTCATTATCAGACAAACACCAAATTTCCAACAAAAAAGGGTAATTAACAAAACCCGACAAATTTGGTTGATAACAAACTTGACCAAGATCTTCTACTAAAGTATGCCTATAGCAAGTTCTGGGAAAATATGATTACATTAGTCCAAGTTTTCATATTTACAAAGTTATTATCAGACAAACACAAAATTTCCAATAAAATGGGTCATTAACCCTCTGCACTCTGATGTCAAAATGGCAAAGTTATCAGCAGAAAATATTTCCCATAAAGCAGTTTGATATTTAACCAACTATACATTGTTTGACAGAGCTCAGTGAGCTCTGTCAAACAAGGTATAACTGGTTAAATTCATAGTTAAACAAGAGAAGAACAGAGTGATTGGAGAAAATTCTGCTGCACTAGCAGCACTACCAGAGTGCTAGGGGTTAGCTCCCACAGAACCTGACAAAATTTGGTCAATATCAACTTGACCATGATCTTCTCTCAAAGTACGAATATAGCAAGTTTTGTGAAAATCTGATTACATGTGTTCAAGTTACTGTGTCCACACACAAAGTCAATATCAGACAAGCAAAAAATTTCCAAAAAAGGGCATAATTCCTATAAAAGCCAAGGACATTTGGTGAATATCAAACTTGAGCGAAATCTTCTCACAATGTTTGTCTACAGAAAGTTTTGTGAAAATCTATCTACATTTGTTCTAAAATGTGCAGATGGACCAGGGCCTGACACATGGATGTACAGACCCATTTCTTTATCATTTGTTTGGGAGGAGATAATATCCCTGTAAATGCATGTAACAGCCAAACTCCAAATAATTTATCGCACGTTCATTACAAATTTGACCTGTTTAATTTAGTAGCACTTACTGGTTAAAATCTTGTTGACTGAATAAAAAAATTGTTTAATTCATCAAAGAATTACTCAGCCATGGAATTCCCCTCAATTTTGGGTACATTCTGTTATTTATTTGTTGGTTAGGGTTTAACAATGCTTTAATAGCCAAGGTCATATCGTGTTGGTGACAGTTTTACGGATGGAGGAAGCCAGAGTACCCGGAGAGAACCACTGAGCAGCTGCCAGCTCCTCCAACATCTGAACTCTGCGCTGCAGTAAAGGCAGGGTTAGGTTGGTTGAAGACATGCGCACCATCGACGTGCAGTACGCCTTAGTACACGGCGCCACCGTGTCCCATGTGGACAATCGGGGTTAAGTGCCTTGCCCAAGGACACAACGTGGTAGTCCGAATCGATCGCTCAGACTAACTGGGCTCGATGTTGCTTAACTTCGGTGATCGGACTAGAACCGGTTACCGCAATGCCACTGCACCCCCAGGTACATTCAGCAGTCTTTAGTCTATTTTATCTTGTTTGAGTTCTGTCAAACGTCAAACAAGAAGTAATATTAGAAATGCTCATCTTATCAATAGAAAACATGAAAATGACCAAACTCCTATTAATTGTGAACTTCTATTAACTCTTAATCTGCTGAGTATTTTCAAGATATTTTACATCAAATCTAGCCATGGCTGCTGTGGAGCAGCCATGACTAGATTTGATAAAAAAAATTCATCTAAATTTAACTCAAGAAATCATTAGTATAAATTCATTCAATTTGAAGGGAGAAAATTGGATTAAATGTACCCAAATGATACTTATTTCAGTGGCAAGAGAAATCCTGGTATGGGCAGGAATATCTGCCAGCAGCCTGCAAGGAGTTATTTGAATATTTTTCAATGGCAAAGAGGCAATTCAGCTAACAGGATTCCACTGTATGACTTTACATCTGATATGAGTATTTGATAGACTGACATTCTGTACAGAATGCATAACTAAAGAAAATAAATTAACCATGTTTTAACATGCATTTTGTGACATTTCATGTCTGAGGCATTTTCAACAACATTCAAACCCATCAATAAAACCTGAGCCAAAAACGATTTTGGAGGAGGTATTCAGGAAAGTCTCAAGGAGATTTTTAAATAAAGGAAATGCATAAAACAATTTTATCAATAATAAAAAAAAACATTTTTAACTCCCTACAGTCTTGAGGTGAATTTTAGAAACCATCAGCATTCCTGTTTGGCTTCATATGTCAGAAAACCAGTTATATTCTGTATGACTCTGCTTACTGAAGTCCATCAAGCACATCTTATTATGTCAGCTCTTGGGATCAACCAATAAGCGTGGATAAATGGTGGCAGCCTATGAAGCCATATCAAGTTGACGATGATGTCATCGGTGACCCCATATGAAATCAATATTAGGTGTTGTCCACCATATTGTTTTTAGAAATAAAATACAACAGCCTTGTCTCAAAAATGTCAATCTTACAGCAAATGTTCAGAATCATCCGTTGAATGTGATTAAAGTTTCATTAAATACCTTGAACAAAAAGAAATAATCTATTTATGTGTCCCAAATTGAGAAACTTATTTTCGATCGATAACCCCATCCGATAGCTCAATGTAAATCAAAACACGCCCAACATACACAACAACCCTTTACCTAACACAAAAAGTAGACGACACCTGCAAACAAAATTCTCGAGTAACTAATTTTTTTCATATTCTGCTTCAAAAACATAGCTTATGACACCTCACTGGAACGAGCTTGTTCCAGAGGGATCATAAGCTATCTTTTTAAGACAAAAAAGTGATAAAAATAATGAAAATAGAATGGTGATTTTTGTGAAATGCGCTGGCCGGTTTTGGCCATTACATTGGGTAAATGGCTAATCCTACCGAATGATAATCACTTTAGCACAAAATGATTGCTAGATACAGTTACTCCCCTTACATTGTAAACTTACATCTGCTTGTTTACATTTTCACAAGTACGATACACCAAAACAATTTAAATCATATCAATGAAATATTTCGGTTCTTCTTTGAGAAAATAAATTGCCGGGCCGAATAATTAAAGGGACATACTGGACCATCTGCTGACATAATAAATACATCACAGGATGTTTAGTGGTCGGATATGGTGTCATGTGAGGCTCAGTGAGGTCAATATTAGGTCGGCTAACACCTCACCTAATATTGATTTCAATTCGCCTCACATGATACCACATCCAACCACTAAACATCCCGTAACTTATAATAGTGGGTTAAAGTCTGGATTTTGATTGAGACTAGGGGAAATGATCACAAATCAACAAGAGGCCCCAGGGGGCCTGAAACACACACCTGACAATAGTTGTTTTAGGAAGGATTGAAATTAGCCATTTTTTAGAACTCTGTTTCCCATGTCAGTTGGTTTTGCTGGTATTGAGATGTTAAATAAATAAATAAATAAATAATGACCAGATTTCCAGAATTGCTAAAAAGGGTAATTTTTTAAGGAGCAGAATTCAAAATCTCTATTTCTCTACATTTCAGTTTCCAGGATAGGCAGCCAGGGACTGGTTGTAAACTTGAATCGGGCCCTTCTAAGGATAATGTACATCAAATATAAAAAGATTCTGGCCTGTGGTTCCGGAAAAGAAGATTTTTCCAAAATAAAGTTAAATGAAGTTAAAAGTTGGGCTTCCATAGGGAACCCTAATATGAATCCAGGGACTAGATATGAACAAATTTAAATCAGCCCCCCCCCCCCCCCCTCCTCCCCTAAGGATGATGTATACCAAATATCAAAAGATTCTGACTGGTGAATCTGAAGTAATAGATTTTAAAGATTATTCATCATATTGGACCAGGTTAAAATTTGGGTATCAATAAATACCAGCTCCCATGGGGAGCTAAAACATTTACCCAGGAATTTGATTATAAAATAACTTAAAGGGACAATAAGCCACAAATTTGAAAAACATAAGCTGAACATTTGACAAAACTACAATTTTTGTTATGCAAAGCACCTTTATGTTTCATAAATCATTCGTATGAACGTGCTCATGTTGATTAAATAACGATACAGGCAACCAAGATTTGCCTTGATACAACTGCAAAGTAACTGTATGAGCACTGTCAAAGTATAGCAAAAATGTATAAAATTATCCAGTCCTGAAGGGTTAATATGCAGCCATTGTTATAATTTGTACGTGTTCAGAAACTGAATGCACACTGCAAATACCATGATGCAGGTGTGATCTTCAGCCGACCAATTTTACTGAATGAAGTAATTAAGAACAGGCTTTAGTGTCTCTCACACTCAATCATTCCAGTTTAATGTACTGTGTGCATATCATGTTACAATAAGGGATATGCGACATGTACTCAACATTTCCAGTAATACGCTGATCTTTCCTCTGCTTGGCGATCATGCATTTGAGCCAATTTTGAGGCAGGTGGAAATTGAGGTGATAGGTAAGCATTTACCACTTGCATTATTTTGATTTCAGGCAGGCATTAGGGATTGGGAGCAATCACCAGCCTGAAAAGGCCAAGACAGGGACAGAAAAAAACATTGTTTCAGTACCTGAATCGAATTTGTCAACTAAATTCAGACTTTCTGTCCACAAAACATTGAACTCCAGCAGTTTTAAGAGGCATTGAATTTTTTATCCAGATGGGCATGGACAATTTTTGACTTATTTCACCAGAACATTACCTGTATACCTATATAAGCAGCCAAAACGTGACTTGAAAACAATGGCACAATAGTCTGATGGATTGAACTTATGAATGTTTGTCAGAGCACCTATTCTGTGGCCACAAAGTTTGAAAATGTTTAACATATGCCTTTAACAAGTAGAGTAATAAATTATTTTTAGCTGTCGTATTTTATCCCCATGAAATTGACTAGAAAATACTGCCATGATAGTCTGATGATTCTCTACAAACTTATGAATGTTCGTCAAAGCACCTATTCTGTGGCCACAAAGTTTGTAAAAGTTGAACATAGGACTTTAACTAGTAAAGTAATAAATTATTTTTGGCTGTCAAAATTTATCCACATGAATTTGCCTTATTAGAATTCATGGGAGAGTGCCTAAATTGTAACAAAGCAATCCGTTAAGATTGAATAATATCTCTTCCAAGATAATATGAAGTACATCCACAGATTATTAAGCTTTTAAACTGCAGTACAAGGACTTTGGAAAAGAGCACAAATATAGGCTTTCAGCACTCTACAAGTACCAGTAAGAGTCAAATGCAATATAATGTATCCAAAATATGTTAGAAGCCAAAATTCTGCCCCTAACATTCAGTGTTTACCTTTGTGAGGAAACTGAGTTGTGGAAAAATGAGTTATTGAAAAACTTGTTGGTTTTTATGTACTGTACATTATAGAAACTGAAAATATAGACCCCAAAAGCATGCCCAAGAAAACTACATATATCTCACTCCACAGCTATTTTCCAATATTCACTGCAAAATCTCATGGCAAAATACAGACTGACCCGATCACATTTTGAAAGGCCTAAACCCAATCCAATTGCAGAATTTTCTGATGCTATTTTCCACTCCAGTGTTACTTCTTTGTCCTCCACCTGCACGCTCACTCTGATCTTTCCATTTGGCTGATGCTCCGTTTCAAATGTTATTACAGATCCCTTACCAAGAGGAGGTAGCCTCATTTTAACTTCCTGACCATCTATAAATACAGCACCTGAAGAAAAAAAACCTTCCATAATTAGTTTATCTGATGATGTTCAGGCCTTCCAAGAGTCAGTTTGCTTAAGAATATGTTTTTCACAAGAAAATAGAGCAATGCACAGCATTGCGTATGCCCCCTCCTGCAATACAATGGATAGCATATTCAAGCCAGAAAATAAGTAGACTGTCATCTGCAAAATGAGGTCCCCAGAAGGTGAATTTAGTGATGCTACACTGCAAAGCAGGGTAGCATCACTCAATTTACCCTCTGTGAACCTCAATCTGAATCACATTATCAGGGTCTCAAAACTAAACAGAAAGAGGTACCTACAGGATAAATTGGCCCACTGTATGGGATAGCATCATCAAATTCACCCTCTGAGGACCTCACTCTGCAAATATCAGACTGCTTATTTTCAGGCCTGAGCATATTCAGCCATAAAAAAACTATCTAGACATAAAAAACAAGGGCCATAACTCTGGTAAGGTGGTATGGAAGAAACCCACAATATGTGAATATCCTTTTCCTCATACTGTTCTCTTGGCATGCCAAAGGACATCAAAATTTGACAAACGATGCTTGAGTTATGAAGTTATAGAGCAAAGGATGCCTACAGAAAGTTTTCTTTGTGTAACAAGGGCCATAACTCTGGTATGTGTGTGTGGATTAAACCCGCAATATGTGTATGTCCTTTTACATGTCTCTCATCAGACCAAAGCACTTCAAAATCCAACAACCGATGCTTGAGTTATAATGCCAAACATTTTAACGGAAAGTTTTTCTAAATCTAACAAGAGTCATAACTCGGGTATGTGTGTGTGGATGAAACCCGCAATATGTTTATGTCCTTACCCCATAATGGTCTCTCATCATGCCAAAGAACATCAAAATCTGATAACCAATGTTTGAGTTATGATGCAAAATATCGGGATGGAAAGTTTTCCTTAAGAGTAACAAGGGCCATAATTTTGGAATGTGTACGAGGATGGAACATGCTATATGTGGATATCCTTTCCCCCATACTTGCCTCTCAGCATTCCAAAGGACATCAACCTCCAATGATTGAGTTATAATATGAAACATTCATACAAAAAGAGTTCTAAGTGTAACAAGGGCTATGACATTAGTATGTCTGTGAAGACAAACCTGCAATATGTGGATATTCTTTCCCCCATGCTGATCTATTACCATGCCAAAGGACGCAGAAATCCAACAACCAGTGCTTGAGTTATAATCCAAATCTTTGTACGGAAGCATGGACATACAGAAGTATGGGCGAATGGAAGTACCGATGGAGGCCTAGAATACATGCTAGAATATAAAACCTCTTTTGGAGGTTGGGAGGATACTAAAGTTTGAAATCTAAAACAGATCAAAATACAGAGTACATAAGCAAAGACTTTTGCTTAGACGGAATGTCCCCTGTTATTTCAATGTCGATCTTTTTGCCTGATGCATATTGCTCCGCTTGTGATACTGAAGATGCTTCATGTTTTCCATTTTCAAACTGAATGCTGAAGGAAAACCTCTCGCAGCTTTTGAACATTATCGTTGGCTTGGACATTACTCAATCAAGGATTTAATGTTTATTTTAATGATTTGCAGACCCATTGTGTCCCCAACACTATCAAAATACGGGAACACCAGTAATCCATTGTTTGACTACTGCTATTGTTCCGCTGATTCATCGAACAATGGCTATTCTGATTGTTACTAATCTGTTCTTTGTTCCGCTAATTGATTTGTTGCCAATTCACCAAAAGGAGTCAACATCCAAATAATAGCTATTTTCAAACAACTTCACACTTCGATTGACTTCGAGTTATCCCATTGTAATTTCCACTGAATTTGGAGTAAATCACCACCCTTAAAGTGTGGAAATCTTTAATTTTGTCTTTAAATTGTGGCCCATTCTACAAAGCAAGACAACAGGCCGCACAATATTTGCCGACGCACACCTCTTAGCAAGACAGTGCAAACCATCACTGGCAAACACTCTAACTTGAGCAAAATTGCCAAAACTGAAACCAGGGCTGAAAATCTGTTCTATTTTGCGAGAATCCAAATAGATTCTCGCAAATTTCGTTATGAGAATCCATTTGCAGATTCCAAAGGCACTCGTCCTTAGAGTGGGGGGGGGGGGGGGGGGGGGGCAGGCTAGGGCCTAAGGGGCATTCTCCCCCATAAGGTTTTTAAAATGAGCTTTCAAATGGAGCTCTCGTGCAGGGACCAGCCTAGGGGGGAATTTTAGGGAGACTTCAAGTCTCCCTCCAGAAAAAATAGGGAGACTGCAGAGTCATGTAGGGAGACTTCATAGGCAAGTGGGGAAAATTAAGAATATTCATGTACCACCCCCGCCGCCCCTTCATATTTTCAATTTATGGTCCTCCATTAACATACAAATAATCCAGGTCCAGTTGTCTATGATGCATCTGTGCCAGGTTAAAAAATCACAATGTAATTATTGACTGAAAATCCCCCACTGCTACCTTCTCCTTCATGACCCCTCACCTCTTCTTCGTGCCAGTCCCCCCATCACCCTCCTGTGGTTGCCTTTCAACAAAGTCTACTAAGCTAATAATTTCCTAAGTCTGAAAATGTGAACAGGACCAGATGTAAGAAGGTTGCTTGGGAGGTACTTTGTTAGTTAATAAACAAAATACATTCTGGGGTCGAGTATTTTGTAAAAGAAATGTCATTCCGCATCATTTTTATGGCATTCCGGTGTCATTCCGCGTCATTTCATGTCTTCCGATGTTTAGGAGGACCCTTTTTCAAGATCGTCCACATGCACACTTGTGTCCTGTACAAAGCTTTTCTTGACATCACTAAAGCTTTTTTCTTGTGTTTCAATTCTATTCGTGTTTTTCTGGGAATAGACATCCCAACAGTTAACAGTCGTCAGCAAATCGAAACGAAAATAATGTGTTATAAAATACGTCCGTTGTGTATACATTTTCGGCATCCTAAGCGACGTAACCTACTTTCAAACTGGGTTGTTTTGTTGAGTCGCGTAAGTCACTTATTTTCGTTTCGACACTTGAAGCTCCGACTGGAACGCAACAAAATAGAAATAAAAAAATCCGCCGAAAGCGACAATGGACAATTGCTTGTCGTGTGATTTCAAATAAATGGACGTTTATTTGACGAATTAAAATGCCCATTTATCACACTCGAATACATTCGATTTTTGAAAATACTCGTTTTCATGTAAACCTCGCATCACTCAGTTCAGCCTTTTCTCATTTTGGCCAATTTTTAGAGGGCGACTTGTAATCGCCCCGACTATTTTTCTAGGCGACTTTGGGCTTAGAAGGGCGACTTAATCGCCCTAGTCGCCCTCACGGCTGGTCCCTGCTCTCGTGACTTTTGGGGTGAAAATGCAGTGATTTTTAACACTGTGAAAATGTTATTTTATTAACTGGCAAGGAGAAATACTTTTTATCTGTATACATGTTGGTTAAGTGAGGTGAATAATATAAAAAATATGGCTATCATTGGTACATGGATACCACTGATTGGAACTGGCTTGTTGTCTTTTCTTCTTTGTTTTTGTTTTGATCACAACTGTACTTAATATTGGTAAACCACGTGTACTATTAAAACATATATGTCAACTGTGTTTGTTTTTATTTTTAAACTTCAAGGTGGGTATTCAGTTCATACTTTTGGTAAACGGTATTCATTAAATGATATGTCTAGTGTGACACAGTGTTATTATTTACGACAATCATTTGAGGGGCAACATCGAATGCGTGGATCCAAGGTAAGTCCAAAATAAAATGAAAGTGTCAATGACACTGTAGCTCAACTTGTCAAGACAAAGACATGTACATGTATAGTATGTGACACAGCAATGACAAACATCTAGATAATGACCTGATAACAAAGGTACATATAAAGTATTGTAACGGTCTGTACATAAATACTGACCGTTGCCTGTAACAAATGTATAGGTAAAGTATTGTAAAGATGGGTGACAGTCAGATGCTAAACTAGAAAAGAAATCTTCCGAGTCCCAGAGTGGGTCTGACTGAACCCCAAAATATTTGTTCTCATAGCACAGTGATAACAAAGGGACCCCAAAACACACTCATTCCTTCCCAAGGTGAAAACAAAGGTACCCAAGAAGTTTCGTGAAGATCAGTTCACAAATATGAGCTGTGTAGAAGTTGTGACAAAAAACTGATTGGACCTAATTTCGGTACAAAATGGCCACTGGCAGCCATCTTGAATTTTGGACCGCACCCAGAAACACTTGTTCTCGTCCCAAGGTGATAACAAAGGTACCCAAGAAGTTTTGTGAAGATCGGTTCATAAATACAGCCTCTAGCCTGAGCCGTATTGACATGTGCACTTACAGTGTATAAGTAGCACTGAATAAATCAAAGTTCATCTAATTTGTATAATTTCTGCACGAGAAAAAAACCTGTACTATATGTGATGTATTCCATGTTACTAAACATTCATACAAAAATTTATTCAAATCAGAACTTTCATACAGAAGTTCTGTACAAAAGACTGATTGCACTAATTTTGGTACAAAATGGCTGCTGGTGGCCATCTTGAATTTCGGACCACACCCCAAAACACTCGTTCTCATCCCACGGTGATAACAAAGGTACCCAAGAAGTTTCGTAAAGATCGGTTCATAAATACGGCCTCTAGCCTGAGCCGTATAGAAGTTGTGTACAAAAAACTGATTAGACCTAATTTCGGTACAAAATGGCCACTGGCAGCCATCTTGAATTTTGGACCGCACCCAGAAACACTCGTTCTCGTCCCAAGGTGATAACAAAGGTACCCAAGACGTTTCGTGAAGATCGGTTTATAAATACAGACTGTAGCCCGAGCCGTATTGACATGTGTACTTACTGTGTGTAAGTAGCACTGAAAAGTTAAAAAATTTATAGTAATTTATATATTTTTTATACTTACCAATGACCCAGACATAGCTGGTGCTAACTCTTAAAATATAGGGCCAAACACAAATTTTGCCCCCCAATCCCCAAAATTTGCATCTAAAACTAAAGAAAACATGTCCAGAAAGGCCCTCCACACCTCGCCCCCACTGCGCATGCGCAGTGTCAAGGACGTTCCGAAATTGGCGCCATTTATCATTCTAATAACCAGTGCCTGGTAAGCGCTATGTACTCAGCGGGGAGGCAAGAGTTCCCAACTCCTGGGAGGGCCATCCCCGTCTGGGTCATTGGTAAGTATAAAAAATATATAAATTACTATAAATTTTTTAACATTTTTATACTGTACCAATGACCCAGACATAGCTGAATAGTAAAAAGGCTGGAGGGCCAAGGACATAGAGCAAAATGGAATACGCTCAATAAAATAAAATAGAGTCATCCCCTGTAGGGAAAAGAAGTAATAGGCCTTACATGTATCTTTCTTATTTATGATAAATTAGAAAGATACAACACCTTCCAAAAATTGAGCTTCATACATCCATGTACTCTATTAATATCCAATAATCCTTATACTAATAATTTTTAAAGTAAGCCAATAATAAAGTAAGTCTAGAGAATAGAGACTCTTATACTCCTAAAAGTGTGTGAGAATTGCATAATCATGTCCGTTGACATATGCAATATTCAAAAGCTATACTTTAAAAACTAAGACTTGAATGAATTTTATAAACTTAAACTTCTCACTAAACAACCATCCCAATAACAGCTCAGAATTACTAACTCCGGAGGAGGTATCCCCTTGTTTTCATAGTAAAAACAAGTGACCCAAGGGAACACCCTCCCCCCCCCTTTTTCTTGCCCTGGGTCAAATAGCCCAGAGCGAAGAGGGCAGCCGAACGGAGACACTGCCGAAACAGACAGCCTACCTAGCTATAGTAGCAACTGTTAAGAGAATGATATTCTGAGCAGTAGATAATAGACCTAACAATAGAGGCCTCCAGAAATGGACTCGATATTTCTGAGATAAAATTCATGAATGGATGGCTGAGCGCAATGAGCAGCCTTCAAAAATCTATAATAGCAACACTATTAATGTAAGCCCAAGAAGTAGAAGAACTCTTACTTCATGAGCCGAAATCTTAAGCACAACTGCTAAGCCAATGATATACCATAAGCAGTACGCTAGTTAATAGAATCCATTAAAAATAAAATGGAGCGTAACGTCCTTCTACTAGACATCAAAGACAGAAGAAGCTTACGCCCTTGTAATAAACAGATATCTGTTTATAAATACATAAACTGTACCCGGAAAGAGTAAAGGTCTATGCCCATACGAAGACGGAAGGACCTTAAATAATAGGTTCCGGAAATAGGAGCCTAACTCTTATGCAACAATCCAACCTAAATAGTAACGGAAGTATTGACTCCGAAACTATGAAAGTGAAAATCATCCATCGATAGTGCATGAAACTCACTGACTCTACAGTAAAAGAGAAACCAACAGAATTACTGTCTAAAAGGTCAGAATTTGAAAACTACTGTTTCCAGAGGCTCAAATGATTACATAGCTAAATAAGAACCGAAGTTAAAATCCGTATAGGAATTTAATCTAAAGATTCTAAGTCTATTTATCAAAAAGTTACTAACTGACTTAGATAAAGAGACAAAAGACTCAATTGTAAACTATCGTAGAGTGCATAGGTATGAGGTAACATAAACCTATAACCTAAATAACAACAGGCTGCAGTAGATCTTGTGAAACAAGTATACTAAAAACTAGCAATGCGTAGTATGGAGGGATCAACCATATGAACATAATGATCCCTACACCACGACGGAAGAGCCTCCACTTTAGTCGCATAGAATAGCGAAGAAGAGGATCTCCTATAGTAAGAAATCGCGTCCAAAGCTCGTCCAGTACAGTGCTTACAATGCAATACGGACCACACAACGGAATACATGAAGGTTGCGACCTTGCTGGTTGTGATAAAGATGACACGATTTACCCAGTGAAAAAAGATCCTCACATAGAGGAAGATTTCACGTTAAGATCCACAGTAGACAAGAGAGTAAATTACTCATGATCTCTGTGAAGATAGAGATACTATCAACAGAAATGTATTGTGGTTGTTTATCTTAGCAATACCTGCTAAAACAACAGCGCCGGAGGATACGCGTATCCTATCATTCCGTCCTATAGATCAATAGAGCGTTAACAGTATTAGCTCAGAGATCTGGACAAGCCAACACATACGTCTGCAATTGATTAGCAAGCTGTGTCATAAATAAAACATCATTGGGCGCTCCCATAGATAGCAAATCTGATTAAATACTTGTTTGTTGAGAGTCCATTCTGACAGCAACAAGCGACCCGTAAGAGAACGGGAGTGCGATAAAACAATCAGACGACCCAGAATATGACGGACCAAAACTGAACTTGGTGTACTATAACCAACAGACGGATTCTTTCCATTAAATTGAATAACGGAAACGAAAGAGTGCCTCCCTGGTTCCGGAGATACGCCACTACTGTCGAATTAAAGGACAGGAATTTGGGCATGCGTTTCTGAATAATGTTCATGCAATGACATAAAGCAAGCCTAAAAAACATTATTCCGCGGAAGTTAAACTGATAGCTAAAAGACTGCGGAACCCAAAGACCCTGGCACTTCGAATCCGTAGGGATCAGAATATCCCAATCTGTTTGACTGGCAACCGTCATAACAGCCACACTAGGGTCCGGCAACTGCGGCGGCACTCTCTGAGTCAACCACCGAATGTTTGCCCCAGTCTGAATCTCTTGTAATACTAGATAGACAAGAGAATGTATAAATCAAGCAATTCATGGATTGCCGGAAAGTTGCCGTCGAAGAGAAGCTCCTCCGAGAACGAAGCGACTCTGAGAGAGTTCTTAACCTACTATCCACGCGTGGATGTAGCTAGGGCTGCATCACGTCTAACCAACTCCAATCAGCCACTGAAGGGCGGAGTTATACGTGAACAAACTACTGCCCTCAAAAGAAATTACATTGAGAATAATATCCCGTAAATCTTTTCTTGAAGACGTAATGATAACGCCTCAGTAAGGCGGATTACGTATAATAAAGCGTCTAAGTTAAGTCTACTATACATAATGTCGTTTCCAACATTGAAGTTGGAAAAGACATAAACGGCGAAAAAGAATATATGCAGTCTTTAATCACACCGTCTAGACGCATATGAACTCTCGGTATGCCCTGCTCTGCCAAAATAAACTATATGTAAAAAAGATAAAATGGCAGAAATGAGCCACGCGGACAAGAAACTAAACTATCATGCTTAGTAGCAGGCTTGTATATATATATAATATATAGCGTCGAAAAATAAAACACATGTTGTAATGACAATATTGGACTGCGTCGGTAAGTCAGGGACAAAGTCCCTGTACCGATCGAAAAATCCGAGTCCAATGACGCTATAAGTCTCTTATCCAAGATCGCAGCAATGAAGTCCGAACAACAATCACTGGAAGAAATGCCAGAAGATATGAAAGGCATCTTCCGATACTACTAAAGGGAAAACTCGAAATCTTTCGAATCCCTTTCGCCATCCTGTCGGACCCTATAAAGCGTTCGGTCGTCCGTAGCTTGATGCAACCGCGGACCGCACCGACCCAGCGCCGTCGGATAATTCCTGATTCGACCGAGAAACCGTCAATTGCTGGGATGCTGCGAAACAACTGTGCTAACTCGGATAGCACGTCCGTCACTGAGGCCTGAGGAGCAGCGGTCTTACGATGCATTGCCGCAGGAAGCTCCGAGATCGTTACCCCGTGCATACTTCCAATATGCGAGCGAACGGAGTGTATAGGCCTCGTGTCCTTTGGCTACCGGATGGCGCGACCTATTCGCTGTGGAATCACTGAATGCCGAAACTGATCGGATACTCGAGGTCACGTAGCCAATGTGCGGTCGTGTGCCCTGCTGTGAGGATGAGGAAGCATTAAAGACAGTCTCTCGGACTGTCAATATAACGGAGCGTCCCGAGCAACGAACATATGCTCCGAATGTAAAATATCTGAACCACAACATGCGATCCCCTATGTTGTTGGCTTCCTCCGATCCGTCCTCAATCTGCCGTCACTGGGTGAGTACTAAAGTAATTAAAGTGCTCGCATCACCCAAATCTCCTTCCTAGACCGCAACGGACGAACCCGGCAGCCGAACCATTCGATGAATGTACGCTACACCGGGTGAGCTAGCGAATGTCACTCCGTAAGCGATAGACATATTCCATGAGCACTTATTGCCGCTAACTCATCATTAACTATGACGACAGAGGCACACTTTTGAAGACATCTCCATAACTCTTCGAACAAGAAACCAGAAATGCTTGGATAGCAAGCATAAAATAATAATATATATAGCGTCGTTCAATAATTCGAAAGTTTGTGTGACATTATTGGACTATGTCGGAACTGAGGGACGATGTCCCTGAACCGAACCAAAAATTTCTAAGTCCACCGACGCTATCAGTTTCTTATCCGACATCGCAGCATATGTTGTTCCGAAAGGGAAAGCTTGAAATCCACCGAATCCCTTTCGGTATCCCGTCGGACCGGATGAAACTTTCGGACGTCCGTACCCGCTTCCGCGGAGCGTCCCGACCCAGCATCGTCGGATAAAATATATGCGACAGATTCAGTTGATGCTGGGATGCTGCGATAAACTGTGCTATTAAGGAAAGCACGTCCGTTCCCGAGGCCTGTGCAGTAGCGGACTTACGATGCATTGCCGCTGGAAGCTCCGTGTACGTTGACTCCCGCACACTTCCTATGCGAACGTCCGGAGTCTGCAGGCCTCGAGTCCCCGGCTACCGACCCAGCGCTGTCGGATAATTCTCGATCCGACGCCGTTTCTGTCGGCTGCTGGGATGCTGCGATAAGCTGTGCTATGTGCACAAGAATGTCCGGCGTCGAGACCTGCGGAGGCGCAGTCTATCGGTGCTTCGCCGAGGGCAGCTCCGCATCAGATGGCTCCCGCATACTTCCTATGCGAACGTCCGGAGTCCATCGGTCTCGAATCCCTGGCTGCCGGATGGTGTGACCTGGTCGCCGAAGAATCCTTGATCGGCGAAGCTGGTAATATATCGGCGGTCACGCAGCCAAGGTGCGGTCGTGTGCGCTGACGAGAAGAGGAAGCCTTAGCAGTCTCAGCGGACTGCCTATACAACGGAGCGTCCCGAGCGACGGACGTATGCTCCGCTAACGACACATTTGTACCACAACATCTGGGGCCAGATGTTGTTGAACGAGAGAGGGGCCTCTCTCGCTTGCCGTCCGGATGGACCGGAACGAGCTAAGAACCGGACTAAAAGGCTTCCTCCGTTCTCCCTCCGATCCGCCGTCACTGGGTGTGCATTAAGTTAATTATAGTGCTCGCATCACCCCAAAATTCCTTCTAGACCGCAACGGACGAACCCGGCTGCCGAACCATTCGGTGAATGGACGCTACACCGGGCGAGCTAGCGGACGTCAAAGGCCGTCGAACCTACTAGGGTCCTCTTAGGCAATTGGCGTATTACATGAGCACTTTTCCGCTAGCCCTTCATAATTGTGACGACGGAGGCACACTGTTGGAAGACATCACAGATACATCACCCTAATCTTGATCGTCTGAAATAGAAATTGATAAAGTAGAGTGACCCTGCGGGGAAAGGACCGGAGTGTCCAAATCCCCAACAACATACCGTGACATACGCTTCCCATATTGTCATCGAAATCATACGATACAGAACAGGAGTTAATGCGAGTACACTGACCACATATAGAATGAAAATAAGGTCAGAGGAAGACTTCCTCTTAAAACAATTGATCAATATCCTTTCCATGTGAAAAGAAAACAAGTCCTGGTACTCGCACTAACCCCTGGCAATCAAAATACATAATAATAATATGATCCATTAATATAGAAAAAATAATTGAAATCAAAATATTTTGAAAAAATATTTTTTCAGAACAGCCCAAGTTTCTGAAAAGTAACGTTGAGCCCCAATGGATCCCAAGCCTAAGTGTGGACAAAAATTTTAAAAATATTTTAAACAATTTATTCAACACTTACGAACAATAATAATGTATCTAGTTATGATTAAAATAACATAAAGATATTATTATTTAGAAATCCCCCCCTCACACAGAGGGCTGTTGTAAATGTAAACAATGAGTGTAAAAACACTAAAATAAGACTCCAGGCACCCAGGCCCGAAATCAGTTACCAAAAATACCCCATCTGATGCAAAACAGAGACTTCCAGGGAAGAAACTGCAGAACATCAGATGGTAGATGCAGAACACAACGCCTAACCACCCGTAGGTGAAGACGTAAACATGGGGAAAGAACAGAATTCATTCTGTTATTAAGCTAAAACTCCCAAGAAATTTTAGTAATAATAATTACAGAAACTATGCCAAAAGCATGGGAGAATAGCAAGGGGGAATTAAAGGACAGGGAGAGAGGAAAAACACTTGAAAACACAGTGTAACTAAATAATCAGAATGACAACAAAATGGCTGCTGCCTTGAAAATAGGTAACTTAACATAATTTCATTAAAAAATTTTAAGTTACAGCCCTGATAATATTCTGTCACACATTCTTTTCCTCTCCTCCTTTTCTATCCTCCTTAGAATCACCATTTCACTAATATTTATGTGTCTGGCATCATTTAAACTGAGATTTAAAAGCACAAAGATCAGTCAGATGTTAACTGATGAAGGGCCAAACTTAGAATGATAAATGGCGCCAATTTCGGAACGTCCTTGACACTGCGCATGCGCAGTGGGGGCGAGGTGTGGAGGGCCTTTCTGGACATGTTTTCTTTAGTTTTAGATGCAAATTTTGGGGATTGGGGGGCAAAATTTGTGTTTGGCCCTATATTTTAAGAGTTAGCACCAGCTATGTCTGGGTCATTGGTACAGTATAAAAATAATCAAAGTTCATCTAATTTGCATAATTTCTGCATGAGAAAAAAACCTGTATTATATGTGATATATCCCATGGTACTAAACATTCACACAAAAAATTATTCAAATCAGCACTTTCATATGGAAGTTCTGTGCAAAAATCTGATTGCACCTAATTTTGTACAAAATGGCTGCCAGCGGCCACCTTGAATTTTGGACCGGACCCCAAAACACTCGTTCTCGTCCCACGGTGATAACAAAGGTACCCAAGGAGTTTCATAAAGACCAGTTCATAAATACGGCCTCTAGCCCGAGCCGTATTGGCATTTGCACTTACAGTGCTGAAAGTAACACCAAAAAACATCAAATTTAGTCTAATTTGCATAATTTACGCACAAGAAAAAAAGCGTATTATATGTGATGTATCCCATGGTACTAAACACTCATACAAAAAATTATTCAAATCAGACCTTTCATATGGAAGTTCTGTACAAAAAACAGATTTCTGCATTGTCGGTACAAAATGGCGGCTGGCAGCCATCTTGAATTTCGGCCCGCACCCAAAAACACTCGTTCTCATCCCACGGTCATAACAAAGGTACCCAAGAAGTTTCGTAAAGATCGGTTCATAAATACAGCCTCTAGCCCAAGCCGTATCCAATTGTTGATGGACAGATGGACGACGGGCCATGGCATAAGCTCAAATTTGGCTTCGCCAAAGTTGAGCTAAAAATGTAAACATGAGAGAAAACTGGGCTATATATAAACTGCACGTGCTCACAGACTGTCATAAAGTCGGGAGATTCCATTTCATTCTGCTGCGAAGCTAAAAGAATGTAACAATGAGCGCTTCGGTCATCGGACAAGGGAGGACTGGACCGATAAGCAAGGAAACTCCATTGAATATGTTTAGGTTGAATTCAGGGGCCGCAGAGCATTTTTGTGTGTGTGTGTGTGTGTGGGGGGGGGGGGGGGGGGGTCTGGAGGTTCTCGCACCAGGAAAGTTTTTAAATATGGGTCTCCGATGGTGCTTTCTGGTGGGTTTTGGGGCGAAATTCCCTGCAAAAAAATTTAGTTTTTTTTTAATAGTTTGCTGCTTACTTTTAGTAACAGGTACTGGTATGCCAGGCCTACTCAGCAGTGGGGGGGGGGGGGGGGGAGGGGCTGTCCCCCGGTTCCGCGGCCCCTGGAATTATCATTTTTTTCATGCTGGGCCAACCATTGTTTGAACCGGCATGAAAAAAAAATGGAAATTCAACTCTGAAATATTTGAGAGGGAAAGTCATTGTGGACTGGAAGACGTTTTTGAAGGAAATAAATGCTTTGGCGAATTCTAAGTTGTGTGTCAGAGGAGTGTGGGTGGCTGGGTTCACCCTAACATGTTATATTAATAATGCAACATGAAACGCTGCTGTGTGTGTGGATTTGTTGAGCCCGAGAAACAAGGAAACTGAATTCCATTGTTCATTTCGTGCTTTTGTTGCTGTGGTCAGTGGCTGGACCTCTGGTGGGTGACTTATTGTATGATGCACCAAGGAGTCAGTACTTTAGAAATTAAAACTCTCCCATTTAAATGATTTTAATCTACAAAAATGAGCATAACTTTCAACCAAAATGCACACAAGCTCCCGCTTGATTCATAAGTGATATTGAGTGTTCAATCAATGGAAGTTGGTCTCAAACTTCCAGAAATGAAATACTTTTTTAATTTAGTAAATTATTTAAACTAAGAAACAGTTGGATAACGCCGTAGCCGATAGCAGTTCAACTGTGAGCTAGCCTACTTATAAGCTGCTCTCTGGTTCATCTTCACTCTCCTCACTCAGAGAATCAGAATCACTACATGTATGTGGGATGTCCATTGTTTTTGCAAGATGTTTGATTCTTCGTTTCCTCGGGCCTTTAGTGGTAGAACCATAGCCACTCACAAACTCCTGGGCAGTCGAGGATATTATGTCATGTTTTCTTTTCTTCACACTTTTGCTGTTGATGGAGAAAGTTAGGCAGTCATTTATGGAGTCATCCATCAAGCTCAGCCTCCAGTCAGTGGGAATCCGTACTTTACTGGAGAAGCCATTCTCCACTATTGATTGGGTAAATGGCAAGCACATTACCAGCTCAACAATTATAAGGAAGTTTTTACATTTATTGTGATATTTTGAAGATACATATGCCCAATATTCCTTGAATGTGAGTTTTTGTTGAGCTTGTGATGTTGCTCTTATAATTTTCAACTGAGCAAACTCCTTTAGGGCCAATTTGATGTCAACTTGGTATTTTGTCAGGGGGATCTCATAATGTTTTGCTACTAACTCAACATCATCATTCAGAAAGTTTGTGATTCTCTCCCTGCCATCTGAATCCAACACCACACAATTATCATCTTTTCCAACCGGCCACGACCCCACATCTAGCCATTCAAGATGGGCCAGAACTGCAGATTGTGATGTGTTCTCAATTTCCTGGAAACGAATCAAACTGTTTTCAATTATTTTCGAACACAGATTTTTTTGCAGCTCACTGACATCAGATGTAACAGAAATTCCCACTTTCATAGCCATTGGTTCTTCATATGCTCTGTACCTCCTGGCATCAACGTCAGACTTCTCATCTATTTCTCTTTTTCTCACAAGTTGTTTAGCTTTCACATTGAATTTAACATCTTTGAAAGTATAATTGAGCTCTGATGCTCTTGTGTCTCTTATTCCCAAGGGTGGGTTCAATGAAGGAGGTGATTCAACAAGTAGCTTATTGACACAATTTTCTCTTGTGGAGAAAAGGTTATCATCATTTTCAGCTAACATTTGCAACTCCATTTTCATAGTTTGAATGTTCTGATAAGCATTTGCAATGCTATCAGTTGCTGATTGCAGTGCCACACAGATTCTACTGCAGATGACCAACACATCAAAACATGCAGCAGCCGAAAGTATGAAATGCCCGTTCATAATTGATTTCAGAAAACCGTCTGCAATGGTGTCTTTCTTGGTTTGAGAAGAATTTGAGAAGTGGAAGTATAGTGGCATCAAATTGTCAAGAAAGGCTGTTAAAGCTCGCAGTCGAAACTCAATGAACCTTGTGCCCGAAGCTTTGGGTGGCTTAGTTGCTTTGCAGTTCATGGTTTCAGTAGCAATATTCTGAACTAAAGACCACTCTAAAGGTGAATGTTTAAAATGTCTGTAGAGGTCATCAAGGAAAGTGTCAATGTCACTAAACATTTTAACTTCTTTGACTGAATAAGCTATGCATAGTTCGAAACTGTGGCTGAAACAATGAACTGCAATAAACCATGGATATAGTTGTTTTAGCTGTGTCATCAAACCAGTTCGATTCCCGAAATTTACGTTCGTTCCATCGACACAACCTCCAATAAGTTTCTCTTTATAGGAGTCGAAACTTTCTATAAGCTGCTCTCGCCTGACGTCCAGCTTTTCCCATTTAGATTTTCCTTCAACCACCATGAGCATGTTCAACAACACTGCATGGAATAAGTTATTGGCATTAACACTGTTGTAGGAAATCATAGATTGCAGGTGGAAAAAATCAACCCGTACTTTAAGATTGCCAGCTGTGCGGATGTATATAAGTTCCCCTTCATGCGTTAATTTTCTTTTGAAAGTTAAAAAATTTATAGTAATTTATATATTTTTTATACTTACCAATGACCCAGACATAGCTGGTGCTAACTCTTAAAATATAGGGCCAAACACAAATTTTGCCCCCCAATCCCCAAAATTTGCATCTAAAACTAAAGAAAACATGTCCTGAGAGGCCCTCCACACTTCGCCCCTACTGCGCATGCGCAGTGTCAAGGGCGTTCCGAAATTGGCGCCATTTATCATTCTAATAACCAGTGCCTGGTAAGCGCTATGTACTCAGCGGGGAGGCAAGAGTTCCCAACTCCTGGGAGGGCCATCCCCGTCTGGGTCATTGGTAAGTATAAAAAATATATAAATTACTATAAATTTTTTAACATTTTTATACTGTACCAATGACCCAGACATAGCTGAATAGTAAAAAGGCTGGAGGGCCAAGGACATAGAGCAAAATGGAATACGCTCAATAAAATAAAATAGAGTCATCCCCTGTAGGGAAAAGAAGTAATAGGCCTTACATGTATCTTTCTTATTTATGATAAATTAGAAAGATACAACACCTTCCAAAAATTGAGCTTCATACATCCATGTACTCTATAAATATCCAATAATCCTTATACTAATAATTTTTAAAGTAAGCCAATAATAAAGTAAGTCTAGAGAATAGAGACTCTTATACTCCTAAAAGTGTGTGAGAATTGCATAATCATGTCCGTTGACATTTGCAATATTCAAAAGCTATACTTTAAAAACTAAGACTTGAATGAATTTTATAAACTTAAACTTCTCACTAAACAACCATCCCAATAACAGCTCAGAATTACTAACTCCGGAGGAGGTATCCCCTTGTTTTCATAGTAAAAACAGGTGACCCAAGGGAACACCCTCCCCCCCCCCCCTTTTCTTGCCCTGGGTCAAATAGCCCAGAGCGAAGAGGGCAGCCGAACGGAGACACTGCCGAAACAGACAGCCTACCTAGCTATAGTAGCAACTGTTAAGTGAATGACATTCTGAGCAGTAGATAATCGACCTAACAATAGAGGCCTCCAGAAATGGACTCGATATTTCTGAGATAAAATTCATGAATGGATGGCTGAGCGCAATGAGCAGCCTTCAAAAAATCTATAATAGCAACACTATTAATGTAAGCCCAAGAAGTAGAAGAACTCTTACTTCATGAGCCGAAATCTTAAGCACAACTGCTAAGCCAATGATATACCATAAGCAGTACGCTAGTTAATAGAATCCATTAACAATAAAATGGAGCGTAACGTCCTTCTACTAGACATCAAAGACAGAAGAAGCTTACGCACTTGTAATAAACAGATATCTGTTTATAAATACATAAACTGTACCCGGAAAGAGTAAAGGCCTATGCCCATACGAAGACGGAAGGACCTTAAAATAATAGGTTCCGGATAATAGGAGCCTAACTCTTATGCAACAATCCAACCTAAAGAGTAACGGAAGTATTGATTCCGAAACTATGAAAGTGAAAATCATCCATCGATAGTGCATGAAACTCACTGACTCTACAGTAAAAGAGAAACCAACAGAATTACTGTCTAAAAGGTCAGAATTTGAAAACTACTGTTTCCAGAGGCTCAAATGATTACTTAGCTAAATAAGAACCTGAAGTTAAAATCCGTATAGGAATTTAATCTAAAGATTCTAAGTCTATTTATCAAAAAGTTACTAACTGACTTAGATAAAGAGACAAAAGACTCAATTGTAAACTATCGTAGAGTGCATAGGTATGAGGTAACATAAACCTAAACAGGCTGCAGTAGATCTTGTGAAACAAGTATACTAAAAAATAGCAATGAGTAGTATGGAGGGATCAACCATATGAACATAATGATCCCTACACCACGACGGAAGAGCCTCCACTTTAGTCGCATAGAATAGCGAAGAAGAGGATCTCCTATAGTAAGAAATCGCGTCCAAAGCTCGTCCAGTACAGTGCTTACAATGCAATACGGACCACACAACGGAATACATGAAGGTTGCGACCTTGCTGGTTGTGATAAAGATGACACGATTTACCCAGTGAAAAAAGATCCTCACATAGAGGAAGATTTCACGTTAAGATCCACAGTAGACAAGAGAGTAAATTACTCATGATCTCTGTGAAGATAGAGATGCTATCAACAGAAATGTATTGTGGATGTTTATCTTAGCAATACCTGCTAAAAACAACAGCGCCGGAGGATACGCGTATCCTATCATTCCGTCCTATAGATCAATAGAGCGTTAACAGTATTAGCTCAGAGATCTGGACAAGCCAACACATACGTCTGCAATTGATTAGCCAGCTGTGTCATAAATAAAACATCATTGGGCGCTCCCATAGATAGCAAATCTGATTGAATACTTGTTTGTTGAGAGTCCATTCTGACAGCAACAAGCGACCCGTAAGAGAACGGGAGTGCGATAAAACAATCAGACGACCCAGAATATGACGGACCAAAACTGAACTTGGTGTACTATAACCAACAGACGGATTCTTTCCATTAAATTGAATAACGGAAACGAAAGAGTGCCTCCCTGGTTCCGGAGATACGCCACTACTGTCGAATTAAAGGACAGGAATTTGGGCATGCGTTTCTGAATAATGTTCATGCAATGACATAAAGCAAGCCTAAAAAACATTATTCCGCGGAAGTTAACTGATAGCTAAAAGACTGCGGAACCCAAAGACCCTGGCACTTCGAATCCGTAGGGATCAGTATATATCCCAATCTGTTTGACTGGCAACCGTCATAACAGCCACACTCGGGTCCGGCAACTGCGGCGGCACTCTCTGAGTCAACCACCGAATGTTTGCCCCAGTCTGAATCTCTTGTAACACTAGATAGACAAGAGAATGTATAAATCAAGCAATTCATGGATTGCCGGAAAGTTGCCGTCGAAGAGAAGCTCCTCCGAGAACGAAGCGACTCTGAGAGAGTTCTTAACCTACTATCCACGCGTGGATGTAGCTAGGGCTGCATCACGTCTAACCAACTCCAATCAGCCACTGAAGGGCGGAGTTATACGTGAACAAACTACTGCCCTCAAAAGAAATTACATTGAGAATAATATCCCGTAAATCTTTTCTTGAAGACGTAATGATAACGCCTCAGTAAGGCGGATTACGTATAATAAAGCGTCTAAGTTAAGTCTACTATACATAATGTCGTTCCCAACATTGAAATTGGAAAAGACATAAACGGTGAAAAAGAATATATGCAGTCTTTAATCACACCGTCTAGACGCATATGAACTCTCGGTATGCCCTGCTCTGCCAAAATAAACTATATGTAAAAAAGATAAAATGGCAGAAATGAGCCACGCGGACAAGAAACTAAACTATCATGCTTAGTAGCAGGCTTGTATATATATATAATATATATATAGCGTCGAAAAATAAAACACATGTTGTAATGACAATATTGGACTGCGTCGGTAAGTCAGGGACAAAGTCCCTGTACCGATCGAAAAATCCGAGTCCAATGACGCTATAAGTCTCTTATCCAAGATCGCAGCAATGAAGTCCGAAAAATAATCACTGGAAGAAATGCCAGAAGATATGAAAGGCATCTTCCGATACTACTAAAGGGAAAACTCGAAATCTTTCGAATCCCTTTCGCCATCCTGTCGGACCCTATAAAGCGTTCGGTCGTCCGTAGCTTGATGCAACCGCGGACCGCACCGACCCAGCGCCGTCGGATAATTCCTGATTCGACCGAGAAACCGTCAATTGCTGGGATGCTGCGAAACAACTGTGCTAACTCGGATAGCACGTCCGTCACTGAGGCTTGAGGAGCAGCGGTCTTACGATGCATTGCCGCAGGAAGCTCCGAGATAGTTACCCCGTGCATACTTCCAATATGCGAGCGAACGGAGTGTATAGGCCTCGTGTCCCTTGGCTACCGGATGGCGCGACCTATTCGCTGTGGAATCACTGAATGCCGAAACTGATCGGATACTCGAGGTCACGTAGCCAATGTGCGGTCGTGTGCCCTGCTGTGAGGATGAGGAAGCATTAAAGACAGTCTCTCGGACTGTCAATATAACGGATCGTCCCGAGCAACGGACATATGCTCCGAATGTAAAATATCTGAACCACAACATGCGGTCCCCTATGTTGTTGGCTTCCTCCGATCTGTCCTCAATCTGCCGTCACTGGGTGAGTACTAAAGTAATTAAAGTGCTCGCATCACCCCAATCTCCTTCCTAGACCGCAACGGACGAACCCGGCAGCCGAACCATTCGATGAATGTACGCTACACCGGGTGAGCTAGCGAATGTCACTCCGTAAGCGATAGACATATTCCATGAGCACTTATTGCCGCTAACTCTTCATTAACTATGACGACAGAGGCACACTTTTGAAAGACATCTCCATAACTCTTCGAACAAGAAACCAGAAATGCTTGGATAGCAAGCATAAAATAATAATATATAGCGTCGTTCAATAATTCGAAAGTTTGTGTGACATTATTGGACTATGTCGGAACTGAGGGACGATGTCCCTGAACCGAACCAAAAATTTCTAAGTCCACCGACGCTATCAGTTTCTTATCCGGCATCGCAGCATATGTTGTTCCGAAAGGGAAAGCTTGAAATCCACCGAATCCCTTTCGGTATCCCGTCGGACCGGATGAAACTTTCGGACGTCCGTACCCGCTTCCGCGGAGCGTCCCGACCCAGCATCGTCGGATAAAATATATGCGACAGATTCAGTTGATGCTGGGATGCTGCGATAAACTGTGCTCTTTAGGAAAGCACGTCCGTTCCCGAGGCCTGTGCAGTAGCGGACTTACGATGCATTGCCGCTGGAAGCTCCGTGTACGTTGACTCCCGCATACTTCCTATGCGAACGTCCGGAGTCTGCAGGCCTCGAGTCCCCGGCTACCGACCCAGCGCTGTCGGATAATTCTCGATCCGACACCGTTTCTGTCGGCTGCTGGGATGCTGCGATAAGCTGTGCTATGTGCACAAGAATGTCCGGCGTCGAGACCTGCGGAGGCGCAGTCTATCGCTGCTTCGCCGAGGGCAGCTCCGCATCAGATGGCTCCCGCATACTTTTCCTATGCGAACGTCCGGAGTCCATCGGTCTCGAATCCCTGGCTGCCGGATGGTGTGACCTGGTCGCCGAAGAATCCTTGATTGGCGAAGCTGGTAATATATCGGCGGTCACGCAGCCAAGGTGCGGTCGTGTGCGCTGACGAGAAGAGGAAGCCTTAGCAGTCTCAGCGGACTGCCTATACAACGGAGCGTCCCGAGCGACGGACGTATGCTCCGCTAACGACACATTTGTACCACAACATCTGGGGCCAGATGTTGTTGAACGAGAGAGGGGCCTCTCTCGCTTGCCGTCCGGATGGACCGGAACGAGCTATGAACCGGACTAAAAGGCTTCCTCCGTTCTCCCTCCGATCCGCCGTCACTGGGTGTGCATTAAGTTAATTTTATAGTGCTCGCATCACCCCAAAATTCCTTCTAGACCGCAACGGACGAACCCGGCTGCCGAACCATTCGGTGAATGGACGCTACACCGGGCGAGCTAGCGGACGTCAAAGGCCGTCGAACCTACTAGGGTCCTCTTAGGCAATTGGCGTATTACATGAGCACTTTTCCGCTAGCCCTTCATTAATTGTGACGACGGAGGCACACTGTTGGAAGACATCACAGATACATCACCCTAATCTTGATCATCTGAAATAGAAATTGATAAAGTAGAGTGACCCTGAGGGGAAAGGACCGGAGTGTCCAAATCCCCAACAACATACCGTGACATACGCTTCCCATATTGTCATCGAAATCATACGATACAGAACCGGAGTTAATGCGAGTACACTGACCACATATAGAATGATAATAAGGTCAGAGGAAGACTTCCTCTTAAAACAATTGATCAATATCCTTTCAATGTGAAAAGAAAACAAGTCCTGGTACTCGCACTAACCCCTGGCAATCAAAATACATAATAATAATATGATCCATTAATATAGAAAAAATAATTGAAATCAAAATATTTTGAAAAAATATTTTTTCAGAACAGCCCAAGTTTCTGAAAAGTAACGTTGAGCCCCAATGGATCCCAAGCCTAAGTGTGGACAAAAATTTTAAAAATATTTTAAACAATTTATTCAACACTTACGAACAATAATAATGTATCTAGTTATGATTGAAATAACATAAAGATATTATTATTTAGAAATCCCCCCCTCACACAGAGGGCTGTTGTAAATGTAAACAATGAGTGTAAAAACACTAAAATAAGACTCCAGGCACCCAGGCCCGAAATCAGTTACCAAAAATACACCATCTGATGCAAAACAGAGACTTCCAGGGAAGAAACTGCAGAACATCAGATGGTAGATGCAGAACACAACGCCTAACCACCCGTAGGTGAAGACGTAAACATGGGGAAAAAACAGAATTCATTCTGTTATTCAGCTAAACTCCCAAGAAATTTTAGTAATAATAATTACAGAAATTATGCCAAAAGCATGGGAGAATAGCAAGGGGGAACTTAAAGGACAGGGAGAGAGGAAAAACACTTGAAAAAACAGTGTAACTAAATAATCAGAATGACAACAAAATGGCTGCTGCCTTGAAAATAGGTAACTTAACATAATTTCATTAAAAAATTTTAAGTTACAGCCCTGATAATATTCTGTCACACATTCTTTTCCTCTCCTCCTTTTCTATCCTCCTTAGAATCACCATTTCACTAATATTTATGTGTCTGGCATCATTTAAACTGAGATTTAAAAGCACAAAGATCAGTCAGATGTTAACTGATGAAGGGCCAAACTTAGAATGATAAATGGCGCCAATTTCGGAACGTCCTTGACACTGCGCATGCGCAGTAGGGGCGAAGTGTGGAGGGCCTCTCAGGACATGTTTTCTTTAGTTTTAGATGCAAATTTTGGGGATTGGGGGGCAAAATTTGTGTTTGGCCCTATATTTTAAGAGTTAGCACCAGCTATGTCTGGGTCATTGGTACAGTATAAAAATATAGAACTGTCATCTACAAGAAAACTAAAGAACTTTGCATTTGCGATTATTTGGCGGATGTGTTCATTGATTTTTTGGGCCAGTAGGCGCACGAAAACATGACAAGCAGTTCGCGACACATAGGCATTTGGGATAGCCACACCGAGCTCAACAGCAAGGTTACATTGTCTGATAAAATTGTCATAGGGGGACTTATGTTCGACCAGGCCCCATGCAATGATAAATAATTTGGAAAGTCTTGATATCGCTTCGTTCTCTGCAGATCCGAACGAGGTAGCAATAGTTTGATGTACAACCTCCGCAACTTTTTCCGAAGGTCTATTCAACGGTTTATTAAACTTTCTTTCGTAACACATTTCGTGTGCCGAACTTTTCATGTGCCTCTGTAAGTTTGGTAATAAAAGGCAGTTTGTTCCACTCGAATATAAAGCAATATCGTTTGCGATTTTTCCTTTGAACTTTTGAGAGATAGTTCCCCCATATTCTGCACAAACACGGCAAACTGCCTTGGCAAATTTTGTTTTGTCATCAGTGTCCTCAAAAAGTTCATAATTTTCACACACTGTTTTTGGCCATTTCTCTGCTGCCTTTTTTGTTATCTTCTTCGAAGCCATTTCTATTCCGTATTAATTCAACTGGCAGAAACAAAACAGTCGGTTCCAATTATGCCGAATGATGTTAACTAAAGTCACAGACAGTATTACAGTTAAATGACAAGCAACATGAGATGTCAACGACCGACCAGACGTCACGGTCATCATTACACAACCGTGGAGCAAAATTATAACATTGCAAGCGGTGACATTCACGTGCGACTGTGTGACAATTTAGACTAACCGATTTATTGTTTAAAGTTACTTTAACCCATTCTGCGCATGTGAATCCAGGCAATAGAGGTACGCGTACACGAATCCACTTGGATTCGCGCAGGATTGACTTGCGCGAATATTTACGCGAATGGATTTGTGGATTCGCATCGTATTTTCAGCCCTGGAAACAGCTATGTGTCCACATCGTACAAAACCCATACATCCCCTGTGCACACAGCGATTGCAACATTTGCACCCAAATACCAAAATACACCCCCTGTGCACACAGCGATTGCAACATTTGCACCCAAATACCAAAATTCAATTGGTTTTCAAGTTCGAACACCAAAATAAGTCACAAAGGATCACACCATGTTATCTGCATGACATGGAATTGCATTTATTTACTTACCTGCCACCAGTGCAGAAAACAATATGTGGGAGAGATGAAAAGATATTTCGGATTACGCCTATGTGAACACCTAGCCAACATTAAACACTGCCGACAAACACCACCTGTAGTAGTACACTTCAATAACACCAACCACATGCTCACTGATGTTCAATTTTGCATCATTCAAGTTCTCTGCTTCGACCCGGAAAGTGCTCACTCTGGGATCACGAGAAAAACAGAAGAAATCCAATGGATATATGTACCCTAACCTCATTCGGCCTGAACAGAAAGGATTTTTAATAATATTTAATCTTCTAGCTCTTTTCCTGCCTTTCTGTCCCAACATCAAATGCTCCAGACAAGGCGCGAGAGTTGTGTATGCCACCCTGATGTCACTATCAGGATGACGTTCCCACGGCCTTTTGTGAGAGGAGGCCGGGACGTAATACACTTACAAAATGACTTTTGAATGTGAATTGTGTGCAGCAAGCTACAAACAAAGCAAAGGGCTGCAGTGACACAAAAGAGTCACCCACCGGCAAACTGGACAAAAAGAATGTTACACATGCAAGAAAGTTTTCAAACGGAAAGAATACCTAATGAAGTACTTGTCCAAACAACATAATCCAGAAACACGCCAGCTGCCAGCCACATCGTCACAGAGAGATTGTGCTTCACAAACAGACACGTCTGGCTGTCCGGATCCCCCAATACCAACCAAAATGAATTGTGGGTCACAAACGTATACGTTCATTCATCAGTTCCAGAACATCAGCCATAGTGCTTACCCCAGGAATATAAACCCACAGAGTGAATTTTCTCAGTCTGCCACAACCAGTAATGCCAGCACAACATTGAATATGGACACCCCTCACCCAAAGTGGAGCCACAGATTTTTCTGAACTAGGCCACACCGAATCCATAACAGCATTAGACTCAATAATGGATATCATCACAACAGCCTGGAACACTGTTTATACATCTGTAACAGTACAAAACTAACTAAGTATTTAGCAATGTGATGCACCAATCACACAAGATCAGCAGTGTACAATTTTATGTACAGCTGAATACCGGGATTCCATAAATGGTTACACCATTAATCCGGACATCAGCTCTCCAAACCCAAGCCAGCAATAGGGGCAACACATAACCTGAACGAACAGACATTCCAACCCTATACACCTCAGATAGGGTGATACGATTCGCAGCAAGCAGTCTTCACCAATGGCAATCTGTCAACAGCCACCACATGAATTAATAAAGTGCGCTACACTCATTATCAAGTATTCATCATCCATTCTCCATCCAAGAAAAGACAACAAATTATATACTCTACTCCATTAGTAACCCATATCAGCCTTGGCAACCACCTGCCAACAATGGGAAACCACCCAGAAATCTGGGAACAACAATTAACCAACAATGGGAAACCGCCTAGAAACCTACTAGGACAACAGTCCACCAACAATGGGAAACTGTCCGGGACAACCGCCCACCAAACAATGATAAATTTAGAGTAATTTGTATATTTTTTATACTTACCAATGGCCCAGACTTAGCTGGTGCAAACTCAATATTATCAAGGGCCAAACACAAATTTTGAACCCCCCCAATCCCCCAAATTTGCATACAATACCGAAAAGTCCTATCTGGCCCTCCATACTTTTACTATTTGTGCATGGGCAGTACTCAGGAAGAGACCGGAATTGGCGCCAACATCATTCTTTGTAGACGAGCCTACTAAAGAGGTAACTCAGCGGGGAGGTATGAGTGCCCACTCATGAGTGGGCCAGCTATCAAAATCAGGATGGCGTATTTGAGAGTGAGAGACTAACCCCCACAAACACATGCCATATATATATAATAAACAAGCTGTATCTAAGATCAGTGATAAACTACAGATAAAAACAGCTTCACTCATAGTTACACACTTATTATCAAGCCAGAAGAGATGGAGAAAATTCACACCCCCCCCCCCCCCTTTTTTTTTTGAAGGAATATTCTTCAAAACAAAGAAGGAAGCACTCTGGAAGCAGTGAAAAGCAGTACCAAATAAACAATGTATTCGCCCAACAGGCACACAGTTATTAATTATTAGCACTTAATGCCACCTCAGTAGCTAAGGCTATCATGGCGATCCCGGTTATTAAAAGCGCAAGCTTCTAATGTATGCCAGAATCGGAATACGTAGACAGGTCAAAAACCGGTGAAATAACGAGAACAACCTTACAGTTGTCCAACTGAATCCCAATGGAAAGTATCTGTTAGAGCAACCAACAGGCGACCCCATTCAGGTGTACAATTAATTCCAATAATGAAACTTCAATTGAATCGTACGAATATACAAGAATGTGAATTCTCCTGTGTACTGTCTCTGGTAGAAACCTGGATTTAGAGCATGGAATGGGCTTTGATTAACAGACCCGTCGCAGACCGTCCCCCAAATAATTCATTATTCCCTAGGTTCGTTACAACCAATGACTGTTCAAACAAAGAATATACTACTCTGAATAATGAAGCCAGAAATTGAGAACTTATGCGTCGACGGCCTATTGGAAATTCCATAACTGATACAAATAGCCTCAAAATTCTTATAAGCTCTATAAAGCAGAGCAAGAATTTTATAAAATCTTTTCAATAATGTGACTGCGTAATAAATATACATATTATGCATGTGAGCAACAGAATCCTGCCTGGACTCATTCATCTGAATACAGCCTGTATCCACAGTATGACCGAGTGATACAAATGTACATGAAGGCTAGCAATTTATTGTTCAGGAATCATATGCTCGTATATGACTATGAACGAACCACCACAGGAAACAAAACAACTAAATAATGTTCCGACACCCGATCATAAAAACCTAGATGAACTCCTTACGTTCGATCTGACATCAGGAAATATATTCCTGAGAAGGAGTTTAGTATAGACGTTTGAAGAAACGCTCAGTAATCACACTAGGTTAATATGGCGTCATCAATAGGGCTTATCGCCTCAGATAACTAACACCAAACCATACCAGTATTAAGAGAATAACCTCCTCTAACATTGCGGTATCATGTCCGACAGAACAATGAACTCAGCCTAGCTGAAGCAGCTAAAGGTCTTCCTATCCATGAAGACAATTAAAAGGCTGATAACTGCGGCCTTAGAAGCTCACTAAACAGACTTACAATGCCAGCCGTAGCTTAGAAGTCTTCATCTCCGTGAAGACAGATATTTCTGTGTAAGTTGTGACCTTGAAAGCTCACTGAATGGAGACATACAACTACTGCCGCGCAGGGTAGGGAATGAAGAGCCGCTATTTTTAACAGCTGTAATTCCCAAAGAGACAGTAATCTCAAGAGATAAGTTATTTCAGTTATGTTATTGCATAATTACTGAATAACACCGCTCATGATTCTTGCTAGGCCACTATGGTGTAAACAATAAGACTCCAGTCTGTGACACCTAGAAAACAAACCGAAAAGCAAACAGAGACTTACAACTATCATTGTGCAAGGTTGGGAATGATGAACTGCTATTCTAACAGCCGTAATCCCCGAAGAGACAGTAGTCTCAAGGTAGCTATGCAGTTATGAGTCTTCATCTGCATGAAGACATATCTGTGTCACCTGCAGCCTCTGAAAGCTCACTAAAGAGACAGTAGTCTCAAGGTAGCTATGCAGTTATGAGTCTTCATCTGCATGAAGACATATCTGTGTCACCTGCAGCCTCTGAAAGCTCACTAAATGGAGACTTAAAACACTAGCCGCTAATGTATAAGACCGCTGTAACAGTACTATTGCGTCCACAATAGCATTAAATGTCTTGACGCCAAGGAATACATCACCGAGAGGGAAAAGAAATACTTATTCCCTCTAACGGCTCCATTCCAAACAAGACAGCTGTCTCAGCCTATCTATGCACTATGCGTCTGGTTTCAGGACGAGAAACAGGTGACTTGTAAAAACCTGGAGAATTTTGATTCTCAATGACCTCTATTGCTTTCTTCGATAGGACAGCCTGTATCTCCACAAGGAGAGACTCTCTTGGAAGAAATCGCCGGAAGATTTGTCGAATGCATACTTCTTGTATGTGGAGCTTTGCACGGACTGATAGCCGCATGCCAGCAGACACTACATTCTCATCCACTGATCTTCCGTAATTTTCATCCAGTTTTTTGCGAGATTGATAACTGGAAAGCAACAGAGGTCTATACCATCACCTGTACGACTTGCGAGGCTTGTGGGAGGCGAAACTACGTCCTTCCCACAAAGAACCTCATCCCGTCAGCCTAGTCTGACTTATATTCTTTAGAAGACTTGCGCCTCTTTCCCGAGTCGCTATACTGACGACCTCCAGAGTAACTGTAAGAGGGTTTCCTACACCCTCGCGAGGAGCTCCCTTCTATGATTGCATGTTGTTGAGATGCTGATCTCAGTATCAGTATGCTGGAAGCTTTTTGGCAGCCTGTTCATAGACTAAGGAAAGCCTGTTGTCAAACAGTGTGTGTCCGGAGAGTGGAGCAACTCGGAGAGAGCTTTTCACCTTGTCATCGATAATTGATGATGACGCAAGGGCTGCATCACGTCTAACCAACTCCAATTTGCCACTGAAAGGACGGAGTGGTACGTGGCATACATGACTGCTCCGGAAGAACTCTTAGCGAGGAACTAACATCCTCAATTCCTTTCCAATAGATGCTGCGCCAGAGCCCTGGTGATGCATAAATCATAGCGTCCAGAATCGTTCTATTGGATGAAACAGAAAATTCCATCACATCCGAGCATAAATTGAAAAATGTAGGCAAGGATATGTCCAAATCCCCAGCTTGCTCATCCAGATGCAGAGTAACCCTCTGAACATCTTCTCCAACCATTTTAAAATAACGTGCTGATTGAAGATGCCGATAAGAAACCGCCTTCTTATTCAAACTTGCGAGGCTGAAAATGGCTTTGTTAATGTTGCCGAAGGCCTCCGACACTTGCCAAGATAGTCCCGGGAAGGAAAGAACATCATCTTTCCTTAGCACGGCATTTTTGTCTAGAGAAGACAACAGTTTCTGCCTAGCCGACGCAGCTTGCTGATCAGGTGGACAAAGTCAGGATAGTATTGATAAATGAAATTCATCACTACCATATGTTGTTCCGAAAGGGAAGAGTAATCCTTCTCCTTCTCCCTTTCACCATCCGACTGATTCAGCTGAAAATGTCCGTCAACAGCATCTGAATGTACAGATGACCGGACCGACCCAGCACCGTCCGACAGCTCACCACCGGAGTCTGAGGAAGGCTGCGCTCTCACTTGCTGGGAAGCTGCGATGAGCTGTGCAATCTGCGACAGCAAGTTCGTTACGGAGGCTTGAGGAGCAGTGGTCTTTTGTATTTACGCCGCTTGCTGCTCCTGGGACAGAGATCCAGACTCAGATCTCTTCTCCGAAGGTTCCAATGAATGAAGCCTTGGATCACTAGCTACCAGATGGGCTGACTTCACGGGCGAAGACTGGGTACATCTTCGGGCAGCTGCCTGGATATCTGTAGTCGGGTAGCTAGTGTGCAGTCATGTGTGCTATATCTGACTGAGGAAGAAGCCGTAACTGTGGACGACCCTAGCTGCAGTTTAGACAGAGTGTCCTGAGCAGTGAGTGTGGAAGTTAGCTCCTACTCAGGCAAGTTTCTCAAAACAATATTTGGCCCCAAATGTTGCTGGGTTAGAGAGGGCTCTCCCGCGAGCGGTCTATCAGACCTCACCGAGCTTCCCTAAGAGAAACTGACAGGCTTCTTCCCTTTTGCCGTCGTCGCTGGGTGAGCTTTAGTTTTTGAGGTGCTCGCTCTACCCAATTCAACACTTCCCTCAACCGCAACAGACTTACCTGGTGTCCCGGCCCCCACTTACGGGGTAACCGCTTCACTGGTCGAGCTAGCTGCTTGCAAAGGATTAAAAGCATTAGCTATAGGCCTTATCCCTTGCTTAATATTCATGAGCACCTTTGCTAGCTCTGTTTGCTCATCAGAGCGCGACGGCGGTAGCACATTATGGATGGGTGTCACAATACCATCACCATGTTCTTGTTCCTCTGAAAAAGAAACTGAAAAACTTGAATTATCCTACAGTGACTGCTCCGGCATAGGAACATCACTGCCAACAATGTACCGCGACACCCGTCTCCAATGTCTGACATCCCAATGTACAGAAGTAGGACAAGAATCCGTAGGAGTGCATCGACTATAGGCAAGACCACAAGCATGTAAACCCGAGGAAGACTTCCTCTCCTTGCATTTAGAGAAGTAAGTTTAATTAATTACAACCCAAAAATAGTCGATAGCACTCCTACAAATTCAACATCAAAAATACATGATAAGGATACATGAAAATAGCAATCAATTAATTTTGAAACAATTATAAAAAAAATTTTGAAATTTTTTTATGAAAATGCCTAAGTTCCCAAAGGGAACATCATGTGCCCAAGGGCATTCCGATAGAGCCTAAGTGTGGACAAATGTCAGTTTATTTTGAGCTACACTACCGGAATAAAAATCAATGTATCCTAGAGTAATTCAAAAGTATTATAAAACTAATTACTACATGTTAAGGGCGTTGTCAAATGTAAACAACGTCAATAGCAAAAAACGGAAACAAGACAACAGGCACACCAAAAGGCCCAGTCAGTAACCGATTTAAATGCTACCAGATGCAAAGCTAGATCTTCATACGATTTGATTTTGATTGATTAATTTAACGACATTATACATAATACAAAGTTATACAAATATGAGTATAAAATAGTATTAATACAGAAATATATTGTACAAAATCATGAGATAAGGACTGAATATATGGATGTCGTAAGGAGGAAACATAGCCAGATTGGCTGTCTACCTGTTTCCCCCGAATAAGAAAGAAAAAGAAATGGAACATAAGGGAAAAGGAGAAAAAAGAAAGAGAAAAAACAAAACAAAAGCAAAAAGTAAATAGATACAGAAGGAAGATAGAAGATAGAAGATGGAAGCTCAGCAGCATAATATTATTCGGGAATAGTTGCAGTGCGTGCAAAAAGTTAAAAAATTTATAGTAATTTATATATTTTTTATACTTACCAATGACCCAGACTTAGCTGGTGCTAACTCTAACAAAACCAGGGCCAAACAAAAATTTTGCCCCCAATCCCCAAAATTTGCATCCAAAACAAAAAGAAATCATGTCCTAAAGGACCTCCATACTACGCCTCTACTGCGCATGCTGAATAGTAAACAGGCTGGAGGGCCTAGGATATAGAGGAAAATCCAATAAGCTCAACTATATAGAAAAGAGGTAACCCCTTAAGGAGAAAAGGAGTATTAGGCTTTACATGTAACTTTCTTATTTAATATTAAATTAGAAAGATACACTACCCTTAATAATTGACCACAATAACATTCATGTTCTCTATTAACATCCAGTATAACCCTTATACTAATTATTTTTAAAGCAAGCCAATAAATAAAGTAGTCCAGAGAATTGAGACTCTTTATAGTCATTTAAAAGTGTCCGAGTATTGTATATTAAAGCCTGTTTGACACTTGACATATACAAATGCTTCACACCGAGCTACACTTTAAAAATAAGACATGAATGAATTTTAACATTAATATTACACTTTAAAACCATCCCGGAAGCGACTCAGAAATACTGACCTGGAGGAGGCATTCCCTTGCTTTTCACTATAAAGCAGGTGACCTAAGGGAACACCCCCCCCCCCCCCCTTCCCCTTGCCCTGGGTCAAATAGCCCAGAGCGAAGAGGGCAGCCGGACGGAGTCACTGCCGGAACAGAAAGCCTGCATAACTATAGTTGCAACTGTTTAGTGGACGACATTCTGAGCAACAGATAACGGACCTAAACAATGCAGGTCTCCAGAAATGGACTCAATATTTCTGAGATAAAAATTCGTAAATGTGGATGGCTGAGACCAATAAGCAGCCTTCATTAAATCTGTAATAGCAACACTATTAGCATAAGCCCAGGAAGTAGAAAGAGCTCATACTTCATGAGCAGAAATCTTAAGCACAGACTGCTAAGAAGAAGATAAATCTTCATAAGCAGTACGGATAGTTAATTGAATCCATCTAGCAATAGAATGGACCGAAATGTCCTTTCTATTAGGCATCAAAGACAGAAAGAAACGTTTCCGTCCCTTTCTGATAAACTGAGATCTCTGTTTATAGATACGTAACGCTCTAACAGGACACAGTAAAGGCCTACGCCCGTCTGAAGACGGAAGAGCCTTAATAACAATAGGTTCCGGATATTTATTAGGAGCCTGATTCTTAGCTAAAAAAACCCACATTAGTAGTGAAGGTGATAGTGTTCCCAACACTACGATAATGAGAATCATCCACCGACAGTGCATGAAGCTCACTGACTCTTCTAGCAGAAGAGAAAGCTAAGAGAAAAGCTGTCTTATAAGATAAGAATTTGAAATCTACTGTCCCAAGAGGTTCAAAAGGCTTTTCCTTCAATTTAAGAAGAACCCAAGCTAAATTCCACTTAGGAATTAATCTAAGAGTTCTGGGTCTATTTATCGAAAAGTTTCTAACCAACTTAGATAAAGAGACATTAGATCCAATTTGTAAACTATCATGATGTGCATAGGTATCAGATAACAGAGATCTATAACCCTTTATAGTAACAGGCTGCAGTTTAATTTCGTCAAACAAGTATACTAGAAAGTTTGCAATGTCTGGTATAGAGGGATCGAATATATCTACAGAATGATCCCTACACCAACGATGAAAAACCTTCCACTTAGCCGCATAGTTTAGCAAAGAGGAGGTCCTCCTACAGTTAGAAATCGCGTCCACTGCTCGTCCTGTAAAGTGCTTGCCATGCAAGAAGGACCGCACAACGGAAAAACGTGAAGGTTGAGACCTTGCGGGTTGTGATGGAGTTGGCGCGATTTCCCCTGCGAAAGAAGATCCTCCCGTGGAGGAAGCTTTCGCGGTAGGTCCCACAACAGACACCTGAGTAGATTTATCCACGGTCTCTGTGGCGACAGAGATGCTACCAACAGAATCTTGCATTGAGATTGTTTTATCTTTAGCAATACTTGTTGAATTAACGGCGCTGGAGGATACGCATATCCTATCATTCCGTCCCAAGGGATCGACAGAGCGTCTACTGCAAATGCTCTTGGATCCGGACACGGAGACACATACGTCTGCAACTGATTGTTGAGATGTGTCGCAAATAAGTCTATCATTGGCCGTTCCCATTGGTAGCAAATCTGATTGAATACTTGTTTGTTGAGAGTCCACTCCGACGGCAACAAGCGACCCTTTCGTGAAAGGGAGTCTGCTAGCACATTCAGACGACCCGGTATGTGACGGACCGAAAGAAGAACGTGATGTTCTAGCACAAACAGAAGGATTCTTTCCGTTAGATTGAACAACGGAACTGAATGAGTGCCTCCTTGATTCCGTATATACGCCACTACTGTCGTATTGTCGGATAGGATTTGGACATGAGCATCGTGAATAATGTCCATCCAGTGACGTAACGCAAGCCAAATTGACATCATTTCCTTGATGTTTATGTGCTTGCACAGGAATTGCGGATCCCAAAGACCCTGGCATCTCGAATCCGTTGGGATTAATGATGCACCCCAACCTGTTTGACTGGCATCCGTCATAATGGTAAAACTCGGATCCGGCAACTGCAGCGGAACTCCCTGAGTTAACCACTGAATGTTTGCCCAAGTCTGAATCTCGTTTCACTTGATCTGACAAGAGAACGTCTACATCGAGCGAATGAATTTTCACACTCCAATTCTGAGTCAAGAAAATTTGAAGAGGACGTGTGCGTAACCGCCCCATCGGAATGAGATCCGCGGCGGCTCCGCACAGACCTATCAGTCTCATAAATTCTCTCGCCATGACTTTGCGTGCAGACAATAGCGAGCGTAACAACTGACTAATTTCGCTCTGGTTAACGGCAGACGAACGAGATTGTTGTGCGTCTCGAAGCTCATTCCCAGATGAGTGAATGACTTGGACGGCACCAGATCTGACTTCTCCTCGTTTACTATAAAACCGAGACGTCGGAGCAATAGAAGAAGATTCTGAACATCGTTCTGAAGCGTTAACTCGTTGCCGTACCTCTGAAGAATGTCGTCCAGGTAGGCCGACGTTACCGCAGACGAATGAGCTCGGAAGTAGATCATTACAGAGTTCATTACCCGAGTGAAAGCCCAGGGTGCTAGATTCAATCCGAAGCACATCGCCCGGAATTGATACACCACTCCTAGGACTGCAAAGCGTAGATACTTTCGGAATGTCGGATGTACCATGACGTGAAAGTACGCATCTTTGAGATCTATGCTCGTTGCATAATCGTCCACCCGAATACTCGCTCTGACCGATCGAATCGTCTCCATATAAAACTTCGGAGCGACGATCAGCTTGTTTATCCAGCTCAAATCTATGACTGGATGGAACGAGCCGTCTGGTTTCGGAACCAGAAACAGATGGCTGTAGAATCCCGGAGATTCCTGGTTTTCTACGACCTCTACCGCATTCTTCATTAAAAGAGACTGCACTTCTGATAACAGAGCGTCTCTTTTCTGCGGATTTGACGGAAGATGAGTCCACTTTGGACTTCGAGTTATTGGAGGCTTTCGTTTGAAGGATATCTTTAGACCTTCCGAAATCACTCCTCTCACCCAAGGGTCGTCCGTAATCGACGCCCATTCTTGTGAAAAGCTCGACAACCTTCCGCCAACCGGAACGCGATAGAGGTTTAAGCCATCACCTCCTGGACCTGCGAGGCCTGCGGTAGGAGAAACCACGTCTTCCACGGCCCGCACCTCGCCCCGTCGACCTCGGGGCATCCGACCGATTGTCCCGGCCTGAAGGACGTCCCGAACGAGAGTCGCTATCCTGACGGTCTCTCGAATAAGACCAAGAGGACGCACCGGAACCTCTATAGGAACCTCTCTTGGGCGCATTAGACCCAGAAGTGCCTGTCTTATTCGTGTCTGCTGTATCCGACTTCTTAGGAGCAGATTTGAACAACAGAGAATCCTTAGCTTTCTTTGTAATTTTATCATAAATAGCGGAAAGCTTGCCGTCAAAGAGAAGTTCTCCTGAGACCGAAGCGACTCTAAGAGAGTTCTTCACCTTAGAATCCACTAGTGTGGATGTAGCTAGGGCTGCGTCACGTCTAACCAACTCCAGATTTGCCACTGAAAGGGCGGAGTTACACGTGGAATAAGCTACTGCCCTTGAGAGAAGTCTTAAAGAGGATTGTATATCCTGAAACTCTTTCCCCTGAAGGCGCAGTGATAACGCCTTAGTAAGGTATCTAAATTGGCTCTGTTAGACGCAATAGCTGTTTCCAACACCGCGGTTGGAATAGAAGCTGACGACGGTAATGATAGCTCTAAGTCTTCCGCCTCGTCATCTATACGCAGAGGAACTCTCGGTATACCCTGTCCTGCCGTATCGAATTTATTCCTTGCATTAATGAAAGGCAGGTCGAGAGTATTAGCAGACAAGAAACCTGCTTTCTCCGTCCTGGAAGCAAGTTTAAATATAGCGTCGTTCAATAATTCAAATGTTCTTGCAACATTATTGGACTGCGACGGAAACTCGGGAGCGATGTCCCTGAACCGCTCAAAAAATTCAGAGTCCAATGACGCTATAATTCTCTTGTCTGGAACCGCAGCAGTCTGGCCCGACGGAACAACTTGAGGGAGAAAGTGCCGGATGAAGTCCACGGCAGCTTTATGTTGTTCCGAAAGGGATAGCTCCAAATCATCCGTATCCCTTTCACCATCCGGTCGGACCTCATGATGTTCCCGGTCGTCCGCCCCCGATGCTTCGGCGGAGCGTACCGACCCAGCGCCGTCGGATAATTCTCGATCCGACACCGTTTCTGTCGGCTGCTGGGATGCTGCGATAAGCTGTGCTATCTGCACAAGAATGTCCGGCGTCGAGACCTGTGGAGGCACAGTCTTTCGCTGCTTCGCCGAGGGCAGCTCCGCATCAGATGGCTCCCGCATACTTTTCCTATGCGAACGTCCGGAGTCCATCGGTCTCGAATCCCTGGCTGCCAGATGGTGTGACCTGGTCGCCGAAGAATCCTTGATCGGCGAAGCTGGTAATATATCGGCGGTCACGCAGCCAAGGTGCAGTCGTGTGCGCTGACGAGAAGAGGAAGCCTTAACAGTCTCTGCGGACTGCTTATACAACGGAGCATCCCCAGCGACGGACGTATGCTCCGCTAAAGACACATTTTGTACCACAACATCTGGTCCCAGATGTTGTTGTACGAGAGAGGGGCCTCTCTCGCTCGCGGCCCAGCTGGACCTGGACGAGCTAGGATCCGGACTCAAAGGCTTCCTCCGTTCTCACTTACTATCCGCCGTCACTGGGTGTGCATCTATTATGTTTATAGTGCTCGCATCACCCAAAATTTCCTCCTGGACCGCATCGGACGAACCCAGCTGCCGAACCATTCGGTGAATGGACGCTACACTGGGCGAGCTAGTGGACGACATTTGTCTAATCTCCATGAGCACTTTTGCCGCTAGCTCTGAATTCATTTGTGACGACGGACGCACACTTGTAGAAGATAACATGGAAACATCACCCTGTTCTGGTTCCTCTGAAATAGAAACTGAGAGAGTAGAGTGACCTTGCGGAGAAAGAGCCGGCATAGCCCTTTCTCCAGAAACAACATATCGTGACACACGTTTCCAATGTTTCTCATCCCAATATTCACATATAGGACAGGGATTAATGCGAGAACACTGACTACAATTAATACAATGATCATGAAAGTCAGAGGAAGATTTCTTCCTATTACAATTTGAACAATGTCCCTTCATTGTGAAAGAACAACAATAAGTCCTAGTTACTCGCAAAATCCCCTGACACAAAGATACATAATAACATGATCCATTAATAAATGAAAAAACAATTGCAAATCAAAATAATTTTGAAAAAATATTTTTTCAGCGAAGTCCAAGTTGCTGAAAAGTAACGTTGAGCCCCGATGGATCCGATGGCAAAGTGTGGTCAAAATTTTAAATTTATATTAAATAATTAATGAGACACTTACGGATAATATAAATGTATCTTATAGTGAGATAAACTACAGCAAAGGCAAACAGCCCCCCCTCAAAAAAGGCTGTTGCCAATGTAAACAAACAGTGTAAAAACACCAGAAAACATGACTCCAGGCACTGAAAAAACTGGCCCGGAATCAGTCATCAAATTACACTCTATCTGATGCAAAACAGAGACTCCCAGGGGAGAACCTGCAGAACATCAGATGGAAGATGCAGAACACAAACGTTATACACCCATGGGTGAAAACGTAACTATGGGGAAAATAACAGAAAACATTCTGTAACCAAGCAACTCTCCCAGGAAATTTTAGAAATGAAATTTCTCAAAAATATGCCAAAAGCATGGGAGAATTGCAAGGGGGGACTTTAGAAGGCTAGGGGAGAGGAAACACTGAATAAGCAGTGCAACAATTAGCAAGAATGACAACAAGAGGCCCATGCCTTGAAACTAGGCAACTTAACATAATTTCATCAAAAAATTTTAAGTACAGCCCTGATTATTTTTTGTCACTTCTTTTTCCTCTCCTCCTTCTATCCTCCTTAGAATCACATTTTCTCCAAAAATTATGTGTCTGGCATCCTTTAAACTGAGATTTACAAGCACAAAGATCAGTGAGATGTTGACTGATGAAGGGCCAAACAGAGAATGATAATTGGCGCCAATTTCGGGACGTCTGCGTCACTGCGCATGCGCAGTAGAGGCGTAGTATGGAGGTCCTTTAGGACATGATTTCTTTTTGTTTTGGATGCAAATTTTGGGGATTGGGGGGCAAAATTTGTGTTTGGCCCTGGTTTTGTTAGAGTTAGCACCAGCTAAGTCTGGGTCATTGGTACAGTATAAAAATATATTGTTTGTACACATATAGCTATATAAGGTTTTTTAACCATACCAGCTCCGTGTATTCATGTCCCGCGTAACTGTGTCCCGGACCATTTTTAAATTTTTAACTTTCCCATAGATACTGGCCATAGTTAAAAACTGTGTACACAATAGGTTTAAAAACGAACCTTTGAGAAATTTATCAGCTGGAAGTGTTATTATGACATCTTCCAAATTTTATAATTGTCACGAATAAACGTAACATACTCCTTATTGTCGGGACGGATGAGATACAAACAAAAACTGCCTTAAAAAAATGATTATATTATGAACTTATGATACAAATATCCTGAGTTATTTATGATACACAACGGACGGAGACTTTACCCACAACATGATACAAAGATGAAATGAATGATATGACAACATGATGCAAAAATGGATAAAATAAACTTTTGTGTCCCGATATATCCCTTAGATATCACAAATGCTTCGGCAAAGTTATTAACCTTAGGGTAACATCACTGATGAAACCTTCAAAAAATATTGCAAGGAATGTCACAGAAGTATTAAATTGTCAACTCTATTGATCTCGCTTTAAATAGAAGCCAATTCACTAAACTGTTCTTTGTGGTATTAAATCAGGCAAGAGCACCCATTATAAGTCACTAGGCAGCCGTGAATCACATATAATCTGTATAATACATTACAGTTTATGGGTATGCGAAAGCGGTTTCTTCAGGTATCGAATCAACACATAAATGATTTCATCACAACCACATGGCAACCAACTCTCAGGGTTTACACCTCCTTCAAATCATGATATTCCATGCCATTAACCATCTAAGTAGGTAAGTACAAGAACCTCTGAACAGGAATTTACGGCACACAGAATATGCTATTTACAGCTACATAATAAGACAAACGTGTCCACCACCGTTCTATGAAGGAATCCCCCGATCGCATCAGACGAAAAACTATATTGAGGGAGTCACCACGCAACGCACGGACGACATACCATCACTCGCTTCATCCATACTCGCATCACCAATCAGTCGACAACAAACAATCAATCACCCTACAAATACCTTGCCTCACACATCCCAATCTGAACCCGGCCAATCACGCAAAAATGACCAAGAAACTAAACATTAACCCCTTGGCCGATACTACAAAATCTTTACATATATACACCTTCTCAAACTGAAAACGCCAAAATGACGTGACATAACCCCCCCCCCCCCCCCCCCATTTTAAAAAAAAAATATATGAGGTTATAATTTTTTTTTTTTTCCACATCATTTTAGCCGCTTGTAAGCCGACTGAGACAATCTGCTCCAACATTGTCCTTACCCTTGATCACTACTATCCTAAACCGATACGGTTGTAGGGTCAACGCCCAGCGCATAAGTCTTGCATTAGCTATTTTGCATTTTTGAAGGTGCTGAAGAGGTGCGTGATCTGTTTCCAACACAAACTTCTTACCATAGAGATATCGATTAAACTTTTGTATTGCCCACACAATTGCCAAACATTCCCTCTCTATTGTAGAATATGATTTTTCTGCACGGTTAAACTTTCTACTGGCATATGCAATAGGCATTTTAATCTCATTCCATTCCTGTAACAAAACAGCGCCCAAACCCAGATCTGACGCGTCCGTACGCAAGATAAATTCTTTTGAAAAATCCGGAAGTTTCAAAATTGGGGAGTTGACGAGAGCCCTTTTTAATTCACTAAATGCTTTTTCTTGAGGTTCTTTCCAATTAACCCGATTTGGCTGTCCTTTTCTAGTAAGATCTGTTAACGGACAAGCTATGTGAGAAAAATATGGGATAAATTTTCTATAAAATTCTACTAAACCCAAAAAACTTTTCACTTGTTTCTTTGTTTTTGGAACCATAGCACATTGCACTGCCTTAATTTTATTTGGTTCTGGTTGAAGACTATCTTCACCGACCAAGTGACCCAAGCATTCCAAATTTTTATAACATATAAAACATTTACTGGGTTTTGCAGTTAAATTACTTTCTCGTAATCTCATGAGAACCCTATTTAGTACTTCTAAATTTTGTTCAACACTAATAGCATAAACAAAAATATCATCAATAAAATTGACTACATTGTCTAATTTATCCAGTACCCTCCTCATTAATTTTGTGAACGAGGCGCTTGCATTTTGAACTCCAAATGGCATAGTGACAAACTGAAATAACCCTTTGGGCATTTGGAAAGCCGTAAACTGTTTACACGAGCTCAATAGTGGTACTTGCCAATAACCCTTTGTAAGATCAAGTTTTGAAAATACTTTATAACCTGCTAATTTAGAAAAAATCTCTTCAATATTGGGCGACGGTTCAGCGTCAAAGACTGTAATCCGGTTAATAGCCCGAAAATCTATGCAGAACCTATTTGTGTTATCCCGTTTCTTAACAATTACAAAAGGTGAAGCGTATGGACTGCTTGACGGTTCAATTACTCCCAATTCTAACATTTTATCAATTTCATTTGATACCTCACTTATCATAGAAAATGGCAACGGGTAGGGTTTCTGCCGAATAGGCCTATCTGAAGTTAATTTAATTTCATGTTCCATAACGTTAGTGAAACCAGGTATACCAGTGAAAACATCCTTAAATGAACTTAATAATTGTTGAACCATATTTTCCTCCCAACTGTCTAGAAGAGGACAAACATTAATATCTCCAATATTCTCACCTAAACTTTCCATCGGCAAATCAATTATCTCCCCTGAATCTTCCACTGAATCCTCATCCATGTCCCTCAAATCTATCACCGACACAGCAATTTTATTCAAGATTTCCCCACTTTGTATACTAGATACCGATACAGGGCGTTGAATATATTCTTTTAACAAATTAATGTGGAACATCTTCACTTTGTTTTTCATCTGAATACGATAATCTAAATCACTAACCCTTTCGACCACTTTAAATGGACCCTCCTACTGCATTAACAATTTGTTGGATTTGGTGGGCAATAACACTAGAACCATTGCACCTACCTTCAGTTTTCTTAGTTTTGAGCGTCTATTATACGCTTTTGCATATCTCTGCGAGGCATTACTTAGATTTTCACGCACTAGTTCACAAGTCAACTCAAGACGATCTCTCAGATCAATGACATATTGATACACAGTTTTCATTTCCGGATTTTCAATTTCTTTTGTCCATAATTTTTTAAGTATAGACATCGGACCCCGTACTGGCCAACCATAAATTATTTCAAATGGCGAAAATCCCAAACTCTCTTGAGGTACTTCCCTATAAGCAAATAAAGCTGGACCCAAATATCTATCCCAATCCCGTGGACAATCTGCACACAACCTCCGTAGCATTTGCTTCAATGTCCCATTAAAACGTTCAACCAAACCGTTACACACTGGGTGGTATGGGGTTGTTGTCAGTCTTTTCAAAGATATCAAACGACTTAACTCTGACATGAGCCCAGAAACAAATTGACTTCCCATGTCTGTTAACATTTCTTCTGGAAAACCCAACCTACAAAAAATGTCAATCAATGCTTCCGCTACTCGTTCCGTGTCAATGGACGGTAATGCTACTGCTTCTGGATACCTTGACGCATAATCTACAAGTGTAAGTATATACTTATTCCCAGATGCTGTCCTAGGTGTTATGGGGCCTACAATATCTACAGCCACCCGTTTAAACGGAATATCGATATGCGGCATTTTTCCTAACAAAGCCTTAACCTGTTTCCCTTTATATGTTGTTCTCTGGCAAATATCACACGATTGGCAAAACCTTTTAACATCTGACTGAATACCAGGCCAATAAAATTCTACTTGTATTCTATCCCAAGTTCGCTTGACAGCTTGATGTCCAGACATAAGGGTTTCATGCCCTAACTTTAAAACATTATTTCTGTAACCTTCAGGGACGACTGACAAAATTCTTTTCCATGACTAAAACTAGGGGAGCTAAATCTTCTATAAAGTAACCCGTCTTTAATGAAAAACACCACCTTTGTCCCATTTGCTTTTTCCTTCAGCCTTCCCTTGTTTGCTAAATCAAACACGACACATAAAGTTCGGTCACTCTGTTGGGCCTTACGGATATCATCCGGGGGTAACATCTTTCCCTATCATCCCTGGAGTCTTCAGATTAGACCTATGTCCATTTGTACTGTCTTTAGCTTGTTGCCTAGTCATTACATTTACTGCTTTGGGTTTAGGATCATCAGGTTGTCTCGCCCCTTCAATATTACCAATAATCACATCATATACGGGATTATCAACGCACCACGCACAAACCTGACCCGAATAATACGGTGTGTCAATAACAACATTGGCGGTAGGAAAAGAAATCCGTGTTCCATCAGCTAAAATGCATACTTGGCGTTCATCCAAAATACTCCCTTCCGGAACCAAACCTTTTCTCACAATCACACCACTGCAGCCAGTATCACGCAAAACAGAAACATTCACTTGACCAATTCTCCCTTCAACCACAGGCATTCTACTTGCTACTTTTCCACAAGCATCTACACTCGAGGTAACAGTAGTTTCATTCAATTTTGCATCAACAATACTATCGGTGACCTTCACAATCGAATTACAATATTTGGGCCTTGTACTGTGCTCTATACTGTTAGATTTGAATCCCCCATTTCCCGACAACGTACTAACCTGACTACGGTTTCTTAAAGGACAATCCGAAATAAGGTGACTTTTACTGTTACACCTAAAACATCTTTTGTCTGTTTTACCAACCTTACTTGTCTGTTTATTTTGACTACCTAAACGTTCTTCAGTAAAATTCTGTTTAGTGAGCAATGTAGGCTGGTTTAACCTTTTACCAGTACTTGTCAAACCAGTAACGTTAACGTCTCTTGCCTCCCTATACTGATCTGCCAACATAACCATATCCTCTAAACTTTTAGGAGTACGCTCCCTTAAAAACAGTGCCAATTCCTTATTACATGTTTGCAAAAACTGTTCCCTAACCATCAAATCAAAGATTCCCTCAAAGGATTTTGAACAACCGGCCATGTCCACCCAGCGTATCAAATAACTGCTTAACCGAACTCCAAACTGCTGGAAAGTTTCGCCAAATTCAGGTTTAGCAAAACGAAATTTTTGCCTAAAATCATCTTCGGTCATATTAAAGCGTTTCAACAGTGCCTCTCTCAAAGCATTATAATCATGAGCCTTTTCTAGAGGCAAAAGTGCATAAAACACTGAGTGCATTCCCTTTCAATAGCGCGCTAAGATGGGTGGCCCAAATGTCTTTATCCCATTTCTGTGACTCAGCATATCTTTCAAATCTATGTATGTAAGCATCGATGTCGTCATTCTTGTCCTCAAAGGGTGGGATTTTGGGTGGTTTGGGGTTGTGAATCACTACCGGACGTTCAACATTCTGAATTCCTTCCTGCTTAACGTTTGATAACTCTGCTAGCTTTACTTGTTGGGAAAACTCAAGTTCCTTCAACTTTAATTCATGAGCATCTTTCTCTCGATCGCGATCCATTTGCCGTACATGTTCGTCACATTTTAATTTTTCAAATTCACGCTGTGCCTGCCGCTCATCACGTAGTTTAGCCTGTTGACTAGTTATAAACTCTAATAAGGCTGCTCCCTCCAACCCCAGAGATGTCCCGCACTCCTTTAACTCGGCTAAACCTTCCATTTCGATGGCTAACCATAAGTAACAATAGTTACTATCCAATTCCCTACCGTCCAGAGGTTCCCGCTCCAACCTACTCACCACACAGAGAAATACTATAAAACCTGAAAACAGCATGCAAATTCTATTTATAGACAACCGACCGTTCAATAAAGGAGATTTAAAATTTTAATTTATAAATAATTATTTCTGCCCGGATTCTCCACCAAAAATGTCACGAATAAACGTAACATACTCCTTATTGTCGGGACGGATGAGATACAAACAAAAACTGCCTTAAAAAAATGATTATATTATGAACTTATGATACAAATATCCAGAGTTATTTATGATACACAACGGACGGAGACTTTACCCACAACATGATACAAAGATGAAATGAATGATATGACAACATGATGCAAAAATGGATAAAATAAACTTTTGTGTCCCGATATATCCCTTAGATATCACAAATGCTTCGGCAAAGTTATTAACCTTAGGGTAACATCACTGATGAAACCTTCAAAAAATATTGCACGGAATGTCACAGAAGTATTAAATTGTCAACTCTATTGATCTCGCTTTAAATAGAAGCTAATTCACTAAACTGTTCTTTGTGGTATTAAATCAGGCAAGAGCACCCATTATAAGTCACTAGGCAGCCGTGAATCACATATAATCTGTATAATACATTACAGTTTATGGGTATGCGAAAGCGGTTTCTTCAGGTATCGAATCAACACATAAATGATTTCATCACAACCACATGGCAACCAACTCTCAGGGTTTACACCTCCTTCAAATCATGATATTCCATGCCATTAACCATCTAAGTAGGTAAGTACAAGAACCTCTGAACAGGAATTTACGGCACACAGAATATGCTATTTACAGCTACATAATAAGACAAACGTGTCCACCACCGTTCTATGAAGGAATCCCCCGATCGCATCAGACGAAAAACTATATTGAGGGAGTCACCACGCAACGCACGGACGACATACCATCACTCGCTTCATCCATACTCGCATCACCAATCAGTCGACAACAAACAATCAATCACCCTACAAATACCTTGCCTCACACATCCCAATCTGAACCCGGCCAATCACGCAAAAATGACCAAGAAACTAAACATTAACCCCTTGGCCGATACTACAAAATCTTTACATATATACACCTTCTCAAACTGAAAACGCCAAAATGACGTGACATAACCCCCCCCCCCCCCATTTTAAAAAAAAAATATATGAGGTTATAATTTTTTTTTTTTTCCACATCATTTTAGCCGCTTGTAAGCCGACTGAGACAATCTGCTCCAACATTGTCCTTACCCTTGATCACTACTATCCTAAACCGATACGGTTGTAGGGTCAACGCCCAGCGCATAAGTCTTGCATTAGCTATTTTGCATTTTTGAAGGTGCTGAAGAGGTGCGTGATCTGTTTCCAACACAAACTTCTTACCATAGAGATATCGATTAAACTTTTGTATTGCCCACACAATTGCCAAACATTCCCTCTCTATTGTAGAATATGATTTTTCTGCACGGTTAAACTTTCTACTGGCATATGCAATAGGCATTTTAATCTCATTCCATTCCTGTAACAAAACAGCGCCCAAACCCAGATCTGACGCGTCCGTACGCAAGATAAATTCTTTTGAAAAATCCGGAAGTTTCAAAATTGGGGAGTTGACGAGAGCCCTTTTTAATTCACTAAATGCTTTTTCTTGAGGTTCTTTCCAATTAACCCGATTTGGCTGTCCTTTTCTAGTAAGATCTGTTAACGGACAAGCTATGTGAGAAAAATATGGGATAAATTTTCTATAAAATTCTACTAAACCCAAAAAACTTTTCACTTGTTTCTTTGTTTTTGGAACCATAGCACATTGCACTGCCTTAATTTTATTTGGTTCTGGTTGAAGACTATCTTCACCGACCAAGTGACCCAAGCATTCCAAATTTTTATAACATATAAAACATTTACTGGGTTTTGCAGTTAAATTACTTTCTCGTAATCTCATGAGAACCCTATTTAGTACTTCTAAATTTTGTTCAACACTAATAGCATAAACAAAAATATCATCAATAAAATTGACTACATTGTCTAATTTATCCAGTACCCTCCTCATTAATTTTGTGAACGAGGCGCTTGCATTTTGAACTCCAAATGGCATAGTGACAAACTGAAATAACCCTTTGGGCATTTGGAAAGCCGTAAACTGTTTACACGAGCTCAATAGTGGTACTTGCCAATAACCCTTTGTAAGATCAAGTTTTGAAAATACTTTATAACCTGCTAATTTAGAAAAAATCTCTTCAATATTGGGCGACGGTTCAGCGTCAAAGACTGTAATCCGGTTAATAGCCCGAAAATCTATGCAGAACCTATTTGTGTTATCCCGTTTCTTAACAATTACAAAAGGTGAAGCGTATGGACTGCTTGACGGTTCAATTACTCCCAATTCTAACATTTTATCAATTTCATTTGATACCTCACTTATCATAGAAAATGGCAACGGGTAGGGTTTCTGCCGAATAGGCCTATCTGAAGTTAATTTAATTTCATGTTCCATAACGTTAGTGAAACCAGGTATACCAGTGAAAACATCCTTAAATGAACTTAATAATTGTTGAACCATATTTTCCTCCCAACTGTCTAGAAGAGGACAAACATTAATATCTCCAATATTCTCACCTAAACTTTCCATCGGCAAATCAATTATCTCCCCTGAATCTTCCACTGAATCCTCATCCATGTCCCTCAAATCTATCACCGACACAGCAATTTTATTCAAGATTTCCCCACTTTGTATACTAGATACCGATACAGGGCGTTGAATATATTCTTTTAACAAATTAATGTGGAACATCTTCACTTTGTTTTTCATCTGAATACGATAATCTAAATCACTAACCCTTTCGACCACTTTAAATGGACCCTCCCACTGCATTAACAATTTGTTGGATTTGGTGGGCAATAACACTAGAACCATTGCACCTACCTTCAGTTTTCTTAGTTTTGAGCGTCTATTATACGCTTTTGCATATCTCTGCGAGGCATTACTTAGATTTTCACGCACTAGTTCACAAGTCAACTCAAGACGATCTCTCAGATTAATGACATATTGATACACAGTTTTCATTTCCGGATTTTCAATTTCTTTTGTCCATAATTTTTTAAGTATAGACATCGGACCCCGTACTGGCCAACCATAAATTATTTCAAATGGCGAAAATCCCAAACTCTCTTGAGGTACTTCCCTATAAGCAAATAAAGCTGGACCCAAATATCTATCCCAATCCCGTGGACAATCTGCACACAACCTCCGTAGCATTTGCTTCAATGTCCCATTAAAACGTTCAACCAAACCGTTACACACTGGGTGGTATGGGGTTGTTGTCAGTCTTTTCAAAGATATCAAACGACTTAACTCTGACATGAGCCCAGAAACAAATTGACTTCCCATGTCTGTTAACATTTCTTCTGGAAAACCCAACCTACAAAAAATGTCAATCAATGCTTCCGCTACTCGTTCCGTGTCAATGGACGGTAATGCTACTGCTTCTGGATACCTTGACGCATAATCTACAAGTGTAAGTATATACTTATTCCCAGATGCTGTCCTAGGTGTTATGGGGCCTACAATATCTACAGCCACCCGTTTAAACGGAATATCGATATGCGGCATTTTTCCTAACAAAGCCTTAACCTGTTTCCCTTTATATGTTGTTCTCTGGCAAATATCACACGATTGGCAAAACCTTTTAACATCTGACTGAATACCAGGCCAATAAAATTCTACTTGTATTCTATCCCAAGTTCGCTTGACAGCTTGATGTCCAGACATAAGGGTTTCATGCCCTAACTTTAAAACATTATTTCTGTAACCTTCAGGGACGACTGACAAAATTCTTTTCCATGACTAAAACTAGGGGAGCTAAATCTTCTATAAAGTAACCCGTCTTTAATGAAAAACACCACCTTTGTCCCATTTGCTTTTTCCTTCAGCCTTCCCTTGTTTGCTAAATCAAACACGACACATAAAGTTCGGTCACTCTGTTGGGCCTTACGGATATCATCCGGGGTAACATCTTTCCCTATCATCCCTGGAGTCTTCAGATTAGACCTATGTCCATTTGTACTGTCTTTAGCTTGTTGCCTAGTCATTACATTTACTGCTTTGGGTTTAGGATCATCAGGTTGTCTCGCCCCTTCAATATTACCAATAATCACATCATATACGGGATTATCAACGCACCACGCACAAACCTGACCCGAATAATACGGTGTGTCAATAACAACATTGGCGGTAGGAAAAGAAATCCGTGTTCCATCAGCTAAAATGCATACTTGGCGTTCATCCAAAATACTCCCTTCCGGAACCAAACCTTTTCTCACAATCACACCACTGCAGCCAGTATCACGCAAAACAGAAACATTCACTTGACCAATTCTCCCTTCAACCACAGGCATTCTACTTGCTACTTTTCCACAAGCATCTACACTCGAGGTAACAGTAGTTTCATTCAATTTTGCATCAACAATACTATCGGTGACCTTCACAATCGAATTACAATATTTGGGCCTTGTACTGTGCTCTATACTGTTAGATTTGAACCCCCCATTTCCCGACAACGTACTAACCTGACTACGGTTTCTTAAAGGACAATCCGAAATAAGGTGACTTTTACTGTTACACCTAAAACATCTTTTGTCTGTTTTACCAACCTTACTTGTCTGTTTATTTTGACTACCTAAACGTTCTTCAGTAAAATTCTGTTTAGTGAGCAATGTAGGCTGGTTTAACCTTTTACCAGTACTTGTCAAACCAGTAACGTTAACGTCTCTTGCCTCCCTATACTGATCTGCCAACATAACCATATCCTCTAAACTTTTAGGAGTACGCTCCCTTAAAAACAGTGCCAATTCCTTATTACATGTTTGCAAAAACTGTTCCCTAACCATCAAATCAAAGATTCCCTCAAAGGATTTTGAACAACCGGCCATGTCCACCCAGCGTATCAAATAACTGCTTAACCGAACTCCAAACTGCTGGAAAGTTTCGCCAAATTCAGGTTTAGCAAAACGAAATTTTTGCCTAAAACCATCTTCGGTCATATTAAAGCATTTCAACAGTGCCTCTCTCAAAGCATTATAATCATGAGCCTTTTCTAGAGGCAAAAGTGCATAAACACTGAGTGCATTCCCTTTCAATAGCGCGCTAAGATGGGTGGCCCAAATGTCTTTATCCCATTTCTGTGACTCAGCATATCTTTCAAATCTATGTATGTAAGCATCGATGTCGTCATTCTTGTCCTCAAAGGGTGGGATTTTGGGTGGTTTGGGGTTGTGAATCACTACCGGACGTTCAACATTCTGAATTCCTTCCTGCTTAACGTTTGATAACTCTGCTAGCTTTACTTGTTGGGAAAACTCAAGTTCCTTCAACTTTAATTCATGAGCATCTTTCTCTCGATCGCGATCCATTTGCCGTACATGTTCGTCACATTTTAATTTTTCAAATTCACGCTGTGCCTGCCGCTCATCACGTAGTTTAGCCTGTTGACTAGTTATAAACTCTAATAAGGCTGCTCCCTCCAACCCCAGAGATGTCCCGCACTCCTTTAACTCGGCTAAACCTTCCATTTCGATGGCTAACCATAAGTAACAATAGTTACTATCCAATTCCCTACCGTCCAGAGGTTCCCGCTCCAACCTACTCACCACACAGAGAAATACTATAAAACCTGAAAACAGCATGCAAATTCTATTTATAGACAACCGACCGTTCAATAAAGGAGATTTAAAATTTTAATTTATAAATAATTATTTCTGCCCGGATTCTCCACCAAAAATGTCACGAATAAACGTAACATACTCCTTATTGTCGGGACGGATGAGATACAAACAAAAACTGCCTTAAAAAAATGATTATATTATGAACTTATGATACAAATATCCAGAGTTATTTATGATACACAACGGACGGAGACTTTACCCACAACATGATACAAAGATGAAATGAATGATATGACAACATGATGCAAAAATGGATAAAATAAACTTTTGTGTCCCGATATATCCCTTAGATATCACAAATGCTTCGGCAAAGTTATTAACCTTAGGGTAACATCACTGATGAAACCTTCAAAAAATATTGCACGGAATGTCACAGAAGTATTAAATTGTCAACTCTATTGATCTCGCTTTAAATAGAAGCTAATTCACTAAACTGTTCTTTGTGGTATTAAATCAGGCAAGAGCACCCATTATAAGTCACTAGGCAGCCGTGAATCACATATAATCTGTATAATACATTACAGTTCATGGGTATGCGAAAGCGGTTTCTTCAGGTATCGAATCAACACATAAATGATTTCATCACAACCACATGGCAACCAACTCTCAGGGTTTACACCTCCTTCAAATCATGATATTCCATGCCATTAACCATCTAAGTAGGTAAGTACAAGAACCTCTGAACAGGAATTTACGGCACACAGAATATGCTATTTACAGCTACATAATAAGACAAACGTGTCCACCACCGTTCTATGAAGGAATCCCCCGATCGCATCAGACGAAAAACTATATTGAGGGAGTCACCACGCAACGCACGGACGACATACCATCACTCGCTTCATCCATACTCGCATCACCAATCAGTCGACAACAAACAATCAATCACCCTACAAATACCTTGCCTTACACATCCCAATCTGAACCCGGCCAATCACGCAAAAATGACCAAGAAACTAAACATTAACCCCTTGGCCGATACTACAAAATCTTTACATATATACACCTTCTCAAACTGAAAACGCCAAAATGACGTGACAATAATTAAATCCCAAGTACGACTCCAGGTGTTTCAGTTACTAATTAATTAATTACAGGGGCAAGTGGCTACATTCAACGCAACCGGTGTTAAGGCATCGTACTGAAGATGAATAGGAATTGATTGATAACTGAGTAATTAATTTCTTAAATACTGATCGCGATCTAACATCTTTTATTTCGTTACTTAAACTGTTCCATAACTTAGGAAACGAATGTAGTGGTAACCGTTGAGTAAATGTTGTCCTAGGTATACCTCTTAACACTTGACCCGATTGCCTTGTGACCATACCAGTTCGATTGAGATTTGTCTCAAAAAAATTTTCAAAGCTTATTGGTAAATTACCATTGTACCAATCGTACATAAATAACAAAACATGTTGATTGTACAAGTCCTTGAATTTTAATATCCCTTCGTTCTTAAACAATGGATCTGTATGAGAATTAAATTTTTTGTTAATTATCCGTAATGCACGCTTTTGTAGGAGGAAAAGTTTATTTGTACCATTACCATGGCTCCAAACTTGAATGCAGTACAGTAAATGGCTATGCACAAGTGAAAAATATAACGACTTCAAAGCATCGTGGGGAAGTATTCTTTTTACTCTACAAATAGCATATAATGCTCTGGATATTTTTGAGGTAATGTGCGATATGTGTTGACCAAAGCTCAAATTTTCATCAAAATAAACTCCTAAAAACTTCACAGCTTTTTCGTTACCGTGAAGAGTCGAATTTGTAACTCGCTCCAAATGTCTGTTGTTCATCAACAAATCTATTATATAATTATCTTTATGTCTGGATGGGTTAAACAATATATATTTAGTTTTTTTGGCATTTAGTGAAATTTTATTTGCTTTACACCATTCACCCAACTTCACAATTTCTCGGTTAAAATCGTTACACAAAAGTTCACTGCTACTGTTTGACTTATATCCATTTGTGTCATCGGCGAATGAAAGGACATTTAATATTGTGCAATTACTGATATCATTGATGTAAACTAAAAATAGCAGAGGGCCTAGTACAGATCCTTGTGGAACCCCACTCAAGGTGTCTTCCTTATCAGATTATAAGAAAGAAGAAGAAAAAACGATACACCAGATAGAAGATGCAAGACCAAAAAGATCCAACACCTCTAGGGTGAGGACGTAACAATGGGGATAAACAGAATAAGCATTCTGTAACACACATTAAACTCCCAAGAAATTTAATAAAAAATTTAAATAAAAACAGTCAAAAAGCTTAGGAGTTTAACAGGAGGGTTCATAGAAGGATAGGAAAGGAACACATAACCAACAGTAGGTAAATCATTAGCAAAACTAATGACATCAAGGCGTATATCCCGAAATTGGGTAACATGAAATAATTTTAATATTATTAAAAAGTTACAGCCCTGAACGTCTCAAACCACTGTTGTTCACTTCCATCATCCATTTACTGCCTTGAATCCACCATATACTTCATTGATTTGTGTCTGGCATCCACCAAAAGAGAGATTTAAGGGACAGATGTCAGTTGAGATGCTTACTGATTTAGGGCCAAACAAAGAATGATGTTTGCGCCAATTCCAGTCTCTTCCCGAGTACGGCGCATGCGCAAGTAGTAAAAGTATGGAGGGCCATATAGGACTTTTAATTTTCAGTATTGTATGCAAATTTTGGGGATTCAGGGTTCAAAATTTGTGTTTGGCCCTTGATAATATTGAGTTTGCACCAGCTAAGTCTGGGCCACTGGTTGTAGTATAAAAATATGGGAAACCGTCCACTAAATTGCTAGGTAAACTGCCCAGACAACTGCCCCTAAATGGTATTTTTTTAGGGGTCGATTCGAATAAACCTCAACCTCTGATGAGTTCAAGTCTGAACAAAACTGGTCAGGTTATCAACAAACACATCCATAATGGACACTAGCCTTGGAGTGCCATCCCACACGAGGTGTTCCTCTCAAGTCGTTTCAACGACAAATCTTTGTATTTGAGATTTTCAAACTTGCCTGAGCTGCTGATGATTTGAAGCAGCACATTGAAATTTAAGTGTTCAAGTTATGCCATGAAAGTTAAAAAATTTATAGTAATTTATATATTTTTTATACTTACCAATGACCCAGACATAGCTGGTGCTAACTCTTAAAATATAGGGCCAAACACAAATTTTGCCCCCCAATCCCCAAAATTTGCGTCTAAAACCAAAGAAAACATGTCCTGAATGGCCCTCCACACTTCACCTCTACTGCGCATGCGCAGTGTCAAGGACGTTCTGAAATTGGCGCCATTAATCATTCTTATAACCAGTGCCTGGTAAGCGCTATGTACTCAGCGGGGAGGTATGAGTTCCCAACTCCTGGGAGGGCCATCCCCGTCTGGGTCATTGGTAAGTATAAAAAAATATATAAATTACTATAAATTTTTTAACATTTTTATACTGTACCAATGACCCAGACATAGCTGAATAGTAAAAAGGCTGGAGGGCCTAGGACATAGAGCAAGTTGGAATACGCTCAATTATATAAAATAGAGTCATCCCCTCTGGGGAAAAAGAAGTATTAGGCCTTACATGTATCTTTCTTATTTATGATAAATTAGAAAGATACAACACCTTCCAAAATTGAGCATCATACATCCATGTACTCTATTAATATCTAGTATAATCCTTATACTAATAATTTTTAAAGTAAGCCAATAAATAAAGTAAGTCTAGAGAATAGAGACTCTTTATACTCCTTAAAAGTGTCTGAGGATTGTATAATAACATCCGTTTGACACGTGCTATATTCAAAAGCTATACTTTAAAAACTAAGACCTGAATGAATTTTTAAAACATAAACTTCTCACTAAAAAACCATCCCAATAACAGCTCAGAATTACTAACTCCGGAGGAGGTATCCCCTTGTTTTCATAGTAAAACAGGTGACCCAAGGGAACACCCTCCCCCCCCCCCTCCCCCTTTTTCTTGCCCTGGGTCAAATAGCCCAGAGCGAAGAGGGCAGCAGAACGGAGTCACTGCCGAAACAGACAGCCTACCTAGCTATAGTAGCAACTGTTAAGTGAATGACATTCTGAGCAGTAGATAATAGACCTAACAATAGAGGCCTCCAAAAATGGACTCGATATTTCTGAGATAAAAATTCATGAATGTGGATGGCTGAGCGCAATGAGCAGCCTTCAAAAATCTATAATAGCGACACTATTAATGTAAGCCCAAGATGTAGAAGAACTCTTACTTCATGAGCCGAAATCTCAAGCACAGCTGCTGAGTCAATGATATACCATAAGCAGTATCGATAGTTAATTGAATCCATTAGCAATAGAATGGAGCGTAACGTCCTTCTATTAGGCATCAAAGACAGAAGAAGCTTACGCCCGTAGTAATAAACAAATATCTGTTTATAAATACGTAAACTCTAACCGGACAGAGTAAAGGCCTATGCCCGTACGAAGACGGAAGGACCTTAATAACAAAAGGTTCCGGATATTTATTAGGAGCCTGACTCTTATGCAAAAATCCAACCTAAATAGTAAATGAAGTAGTGATTCCGAAACTACGAAAGTGAGAATCATCCACCGATAGTGCATGAAGCTCACTGACTCTTCAGTAAAAGAGAAGCCAACAGGATTACTGTCTAAAAGGTCAGAATTTGAAAACTACTGCTTCCAGAGGCTCAAATGATTACTTAGCTAATTAAGAACCGAAGTTAAATTCCGAATAGAAATTTAATCTAATGATTCTAAGTCTATTTATCGAAAAGTTACTAACTGACTTAGATAAAGAGACATAAGACTCAATTGTAAACTATCATAGAGTGCATAGGTATGAGATAACATAAACCTATAACCTTAATAGTAACAGGCTGCAGTAGATCTTGTCAAACAAGTATACTAGAAAGTTGCAATGACTAGTATGGAGGGATCAACAATATCAACATAGTGATCCCCACACCAACGATGGAAGAGCCTCCACTTTAGCCACATAGTATAGCGAAGAAGAGGTTCTCCTACAGTAAGAAATCGTGTCCAAAGCTCGTCCAGTACAATGCTTACAATGCAATAAGGACCACACAACGGAATACGTGAAGGTTGAGACCTTGCGGGTTGTGATGAAGATGACACGATTTTCCCCAGCGAAAGAAGATCCTCTCATGGAGGAAGTTTTCGCGTTAAGTCCCACAGTAGACATCTGAGTAAATTTACCCACAGTCTCTGTGAAGACAGAGATGCTATCAACAGAAATGTATTGTGGTTGTTTATCTTAGCAATACTTGCTGAAAGAACAGCGCAGGAGGATACGCATATCCTACCATTCCGTCCTATTAGATCAATAGAGCGTTAACAACATAAGCTCAGAGATCCGGACATGTAAACACATACGTCTGCAATTGATTAGCAAGTTGTGTCGTAAATAAATTATCATTGGGCTCTTCCATTGATAGCAAATCTGATTGAATACTTGTTTGTTGAGAGTCCATTCTGACGGCAACAAGCGACCCATAAGTGAAAGGGAGTCCGGTAATACAATCAGACGACCCGGAATATGACGGACCGAGGCAGAACTTGGTGTACTATAACAAACAGAAGGATTCTTTCCATTAAATTGAATAACGGAAACGAATGAGTGCCTCCCTGGTTCCGGAGATACGCCACTACTGTCGTATTATCGGACAGGATTTGGCCATGCGTTTCTGAATAATGTTCATCCAATGACATAAAGCAAGCCTAAAAAACATTATTCCGTGGAAGATAAGTTCTTGCCTAGAGACTGCGGAACCCAAAGACCCTGGCACTTCGAATCCGTTGGGATCAATATTGTATCCCAACCTGTTTGACTGGCAACCGTCATAATTATAAAACTCGGATCCGGCAACTGCAGTGGCACTCTCTGAATCAACCACCGAATGTTTGCCCCAGTCTGAATCTCTTGCTACACTAGATAGACAAGAGAAAGTGTAAATCGAGCAATTCATGGATTGCTGAAAAGTTGCCGTCGAAGAGAAGCTTCTCCGAGACCGAAGCGACTCTGAGAGAGTTCTTCACCTTACTATCCACGCGCATGGATGTAGCTAGGGCTGCATCACGTCTAACCAACTCCAGGTAGCCAATGAAGGGCGGAGTTATACGTGGACAAACTACTGCCCTCAAAAGAAATCACATTGAGGATCATATCCCGGAATTCTTTCTCTTGAAGACGTAATGATAACGCCTCAGTAAGGTGGATTACGTATGATAAAGCGTCTAAGTTAAGTCTATTAGACATCATTGTCGTTTCCAACATTGTGGTTGGAAAAGACATACACGGCGAAAAAGATAATTTTCAGTCTTTAACCATGCCGTCTAGACGCATATGAACTCTCGGTATGCCCTGTTCTGCCAAAATAAATTATTCCTAGAAATGATAAAAGGCAGAATTGAGCATTGCGGACAAGAAACTAAACTATCATGCTTGGTAGCAGGCTTATATATATATATATAGCGTCAATAAATAATACACATGTTCTAATGACATTATTGGACTGTGTCGGTAAGTCAGGGACAAAGTCCCTGAACCGATACAAAATTCCGTGTCCAATGACGCTATAAGTCTTTTATCCAACATCGCAGCAATGTAGTCCGAAGGAACAACCACTGGAAGATAATGCCGGAAGAAATGTATGGCAGCTTCCGATGTTCCGAAAGGGAAAACTCAAAATCGCCCGAATCCCTTTCGCCATCCTGTCGGACCCTATAAAGCGTTTGGTCGTCCGAACCTGATGCAACAGCGGAGCGCACCGACCCAGCGCCGTCGGATAATTCCTGATCCGACCGCGAAACTGTCGATTGCTGGGATGCTGCGAAAAACTGTGCTAACTTGGATAGCATGTCCGTCACTGAGGCCTGTGGAGAAGCGGTCTTACGATGCATTGCCGCTGGAAGCTCCGTGATCGTTACCCCGTGCATACTTCTATTATGCGAGCGAACGTAGTGTATAGGCCTCGTGTCCCTTGGCTACCGGATGGCGTGACCTGTTCGCCGTGGAATCACTGAATGACGAAACTGGTCGGATACTCGAGGTCACGTAGCCAATGTGCGGTCGTGTGCGCTGCTGTGAGGATGAGGAAGCATTATCGACAGTCTCTCGGACTGTCAATATAACGGAGCGTCCCGAGCAGCGGACATATGCTCCGAATGCAAAATATCTGAACCACAACATGTGGTCCGCTATGTTGTTGGACGAGATAGGGACCTCTCTCGCTCACAGCCCGGATGGACCTGGACGAGCCAGGAACCGGACTAACAGGCTTCCACCGATCTGTCCTCAATCCGTCGTCACTGGGTGAGTACTAAAGTTATTATAGTGCTCGCATCACCCAAATCTCCTTCCTAGACCGCAACGGACGAACCCGGCAGCCGAACCATTCGATGAATGTACGCTACACCGGGTGAGCTAGCGAATGTCACTCCGTCAATCCTACAAGGGACCTCTTAGGCAATAGACATATTCCATGAGCACTTATTGCCGCTAGCTCTTCATTAACTATGACGACAGAGGCACACTTTGAAAGACATCTCCGTAACTTTGCGAACAAGAAACCAGAAATGCTTGGTAATAGCAAGCATATAAAAATATATATAGCGTCGTTCAATAATTCGAAAGTTTGTGTAACATTATTGGACTATGTCGGAACTGAGGGACGATGTCCCTGAACTGAACCAAAAATTTCTAAGTCCACCGACGCTATCAGTTTCTTATCCGGCATCACAGCATTCTGGTCCGACGAAAGAACCTGTAGAAGATCAAGTCAGATGACATACACAACAGCATATGTTGTTCCGAAAGGGAAAGCTCGAAATCCTCCGAATCCCTTTCGGTATCCCATCGGACCGGATGAAATTTTCGGACGTCCGTACCCGCTTGCGCGGAGCGTCCCAACCCAGCATTGTCGGATAATACATTATGCGACAGATTCAGTTGTTGCTGGGATGCTGCGATAAGCTGTGCTATTTGGGATAGCACGTCCGTCCCCGAGGCCTGTGCAGTAGCGGTCTTACGATGCATTGCCGCCGGAAGCTCCGTGTACGTTGACTCCCGCACACTTTCTTATGCGAACGTCCGGAGTCCGCAGGCCTCGTGTCCCTGGCTACCGGATGGTGTGACCTGGTCGCCGATGATTCTCTGATTGGCGAAGCTGACTGGATATCCGAGGTCACGTAGCCAAGAGCGGTCGTGTGCGCTACCATGAGAATGAGGAAGCCTTATTGACAGTCTCTCCGGACTGACTACATGTCGGAGCGCCCCGAGCGGCGGACGTATGCTCCGAATGCGAAACATTTTGTACCACAACATCTGGGGCCAGATGCTGTTGTACGAGAGAGGGGCCTCTCTCGCTCGCCGTCCGGATGGACCTGGACGAGATAGGAACCGGACTAAAAGGCTTCCTCCGTTCTCCCTCTAATCTGCCGTCACTGGGTGTGCATTTGGTTGATTTATAGTGCTCGCATCACCCCAAAACTCCTTCTAGACCGCAACGGACGAACCCGGCTGCCGAACCATTCGATGAATGGACGCTACACCGGGCGAGCTAGCGGACATCAAAGGCCGTCGAACCTACTAGGGTCCTCTTAGGCAATTGGCGTATTTACATGAGCACTTTTCCACTAGCCCTTCATTAATTGTGACGACGGAGGCACACTTTTGGAAGACATCACGGATACATCACCCTAATCTTGATCGTCTGAAATAGAAATTGATAAAGTAGAGTGACCCTGTGGGGAAAGGACCGGAATGTCCAATTCCCCACTAACATACCGTGACACTCGCTTCCCATGTTGTCATCGAAATCATCACATACAGAACAGAAGTTAGTGCGAGTACACTGACTACATATAGAATGATTATAAAAGTCAGAGGAAGATTTCCTCTTGTTACAATTGACCAAAATCCTTTCAATGTGAAAAGAAAACAAAGTCCTAGTACTCGCACCAACCCTTGACAATCAAAATACATAATAATATGATCCATTAACATAGAAAAAATAATTGAAATCAAAATATTTTGAAAAAATATTTTTTCAGAACAGCCCAAGTTTCTGAAAAGTAACGTTGAGCCCCAATGGATCCCAAGCCTAAGTGTGGACAAAAATTTTTTAAATATTTTAAACAATTTATGCAACACTTACGAACAATAATAATGTATCTAGTTATGATTAAATTAACATCAAGATATTATTTTCAAGAAATCCCCCCCTCACACAGAGGGCTGTTGTAAATGTAAACAAAAAGTGTAAAAACACTAAAATAAGACTCCAGGCACCCAGGCCCGAAATCAGTTACCAATAATACACTATCTGATGCAAAACAGAGACTTCCAGGGAAGAAACTGCAGAACATCAGATGGTAGATGCAGAACACAATGCCTAACCACCAATAGGTGAAGACGTAAACTTGGGGAAAAGAACAGAATTCATTCTGTTATTCAGCTAAAACTCCCAAGAAATTTTAGTAATAAAATTACAGAAAATATGCCAAAAGCATGGGAGAATAGTAAGAGGGGACTTAAAGGAAAGGGAGAGAGGAAAACACTGAACAATCAGTTTAACTTGATAACAAGAACGACAACAAAATGGCTGCTGCCTCGAAAATAGGTAACTTAACATAATTTCATTAAAAAATTTTAAGTTACAGCCCTGATAATTTTCTGTCACACATTTTTCCTCTCCTCCTTCTATATCCTCCTTAGAATCACCATTTCACTAATATTTATGTGTCTGGCATCATTTAAACTGAGATTTACAAGCACAAAGATCAGTCAGATGTTAACTGATGAAGGGCCAAACTAAGAATGATTAATGGCGCCAATTTCGGAACGTCCTTGACACTGCGCATGCGCAGTAGAGGTGAAGTGTGGAGGGCCATTCAGGACATGTTTTCTTTGGTTTTAGATGCAAATTTTGGGGATTGGGGGGCAAAATTTGTGTTTGGCCCTATATTTTAAGAGTTAGCACCAGCTATGTCTGGGTCATTGGTACAGTATAAAAATATTAAAATTATAATACGTATTACATGAAGAAATCAAAAGGCAACAAGCATATGCCACAAGATGGCAGAATCCCCCACCCGCAAAGAGAGATGTGAATCAAAATGTTTATGAAAAAACAGAATCATTTCACAGTGTATGCCTATAGCAAGTTTCATGAAAATCTGATCACATTTTTTAAAGTTAACGCATATCAGTATCAAACACCAAGTTTTCAACAAAAAGGGACATAACTCCTGTGAAAGCTGTAAAAATTTGGTAAATATCGAACAATGTATCTTCTCACAATGTATAACTGTAACAAGTTTTGTACAAATAAGATTTCATTTGTGCAAGTCATAGTGAATTTCAAGATGATTATTTGACAAACACCAAGTTCCAATATAAATGGGCATAACTCCTACAAAAGCGAACAAAATTTGGTGAATACTGAACTTGACAGATCTTCTCCAAATGTATGCCTAAGCAAGGTTTGTGAAAACCTGATTACATTTGTTCAGTTTTTCGCATTCACAAACTCATCAGACAAACATAAAATTTCAAACAAAAGGGGCATAACTCCAACAAAAGCCGCGGGAATTTTAGGCATATCAAATTTGACTAATATTTTCTCACAATGTATGCCTATAGCATGTTTCATGAAAATCCAATTACAATTATTCGAGTTATTGTATTCACAAAGTAATTATCAGACAAACACAGAAGATTAAACAAAAAGGGGCATAACTCCTACAAGAGCCAAGGAAATTTGGGGAATATCGAACTTGACCAAGACCTTCCCACAAGTAAGTTTCATGAAAGTTAAAAAATTTATAGTAATTTATATATTTTTTATACTTACCAATGACCCAGACATAGCTGGTGCTAACTCTTAAAATATAGGGCCAAACACAAATTTTGCCCCCCAATCCCCAAAATTTGCATCTAAAACTAAAGAAAACATGTCCTGAAAGGCCCTCCACACTTCGCCCCTACTGCGCATGCGCAGTGTCAAGGACGTTCCGAAATTGGCGCCATTTATCATTCTAATAACCAGTGCCTGGTAAGCGCTATGTACTCAGCGGGGAGGCAAGAGTTCCCAACTCCTGGGAGGGCCATCCCCGTCTGGGTCATTGGTAAGTATAAAAAATATATAAATTACTATAAATTTTTTAACATTTTTATACTGTACCAATGACCCAGACATAGCTGAATAGTAAAAAGGCTGGAGGGTCAAGGACATAGAGCAAAATGGAATACGCTCAATAAAATAAAATAGAGTCATCCCCTGTAGGGAAAAGAAGTAATAGGCCTTACATGTATCTTTCTTATTTATGATAAATTAGAAAGATACAACACCTTCCAAAAATTGAGCTTCATACATCCATGTACTCTATTAATATCCAATAATCCTTATACTAATAATTTTTAAAGTAAGCCAATAATAAAGTAAGTCTAGAGAATAGAGACTCTTATACTCCTAAAAGTGTGTGAGAATTGCATAATCATGTCCGTTGACATATGCAATATTCAAAAGCTATACTTTAAAAACTAAGACTTGAATGAATTTTATAAACTTAAACTTCTCACTAAACAACCATCCCAATACCAGCTCAGAATTACTAACTCCGGAGGAGGTATCCCCTTGTTTTCATAGTAAAAACAGGTGACCCAAGGGAACACCCTCCCCCCCCCCCCCCCTTTTTGTTGCCCTGGGTCAAATAGCCCAGAGCGAAGAGGGCAGCCGAACGGAGACACTGCCGAAACAGACAGCCTACCTAGCTATAGTAGCAACTGTTAAGTGAATGACATTCTGAGCAGTAGATAATAGACCTAACAATAGAGGCCTCCAGAAATGGACTCGATATTTCTGAGATAAAATTCATGAATGGATGGCTGAGCGCAATGAGCAGCCTTCAAAAATCTATAATAGCAACACTATTAATGTAAGCCCAAGAAGTAGAAGAACTCTTACTTCATGAGCCGAAATCTTAAGCACAACTGCTAAGCCAATGATATACCATAAGCAGTACGCTAGTTAATAGAATCCATTAACAATAAAATGGAGCGTAACGTCCTTCTACTAGACATCAAAGACAGAAGAAGCTTACGCCCTTGTAATAAACAGATATCTGTTTATAAATACATAAACTGTACCCGGAAAGAGTAAAGGCCTATGCCCATACGAAGACGGAAGGACCTTAAAATAATAGGTTCCGGATAATAGGAGCCTAACTCTTATGCAACAATCCAACCTAAATAGTAACGGAAGTATTGATTCCGAAACTATGAAAGTGAAAATCATCCATCGATAGTGCATGAAACTCACTGACTCTACAGTAAAAGAGAAACCAACAGAATTACTGTCTAAAAGGTCAGAATTTGAAAACTACTGTTTCCAGAGGCTCAAATGATTACTTAGCTAAATAAGAACCGAAGTTAAAATCCGTATAGGAATTTAATCTAAAGATTCTAAGTCTATTTATCAAAAAGTTACTAACTGACTTAGATAAAGAGACAAAAGACTCAATTGTAAACTATCGTAGAGTGCATAGGTATGAGGTAACATAAACCTATAACCTAAATAACAACAGGCTGCAGTAGATCTTGTGAAACAAGTATACTAAAAAATAGCAATGAGTAGTATGGAGGGATCAACCATATGAACATAATGATCCCTACACCACGACGGAAGAGCCTCCACTTTAGTCGCATAGAATAGAGAAGAAGAGGATCTCCTATAGTAAGAAATCGCGTCCAAAGCTCGTCCAGTACAGTGCTTACAATGCAATACGGACCACACAACGGAATACATGAAGGTTGCGACCTTGCTGGTTGTGATAAAGATGACACGATTTACCCAGTGAAAAAAGATCCTCACATAGAGGAAGATTTCACGTTAAGATCCACAGTAGACAAGAGAGTAAATTACTCATGATCTCTGTGAAGATAGAGATGCTATCAACAGAAATGTATTGTGGTTGTTTATCTTAGCAATACCTGCTAAAACAACAGCGCCGGAGGATACGCGTATCCTATCATTCCGTCCTATAGATCAATAGAGCGTTAACAGTATTAGCTCAGAGATCTGGACAAGCCAACACATACGTCTGCAATTGATTAGCAAGCTGTGTCATAAATAAAACATCATTGGGAGCTCCCATAGATAGCAAATCTGATTGAATACTTGTTTGTTGAGAGTCCATTCTGACAGCAACAAGCGACCCGTAAGAGAACGGGAGTGCGATAAAACAATCAGACGACCCAGAATATGACGGACCAAAACTGAACTTGGTGTACTATAACCAACAGACGGATTCTTTCCATTAAATTGAATAACGGAAACGAAAGAGTGCCTCCCTGGTTCCGGAGATACACCACTACTGTCGAATTAAAGGACAGGAATTTGGGCATGCGTTTCTGAATAATGTTCATGCAATGACATAAAGCAAGCCTAAAAAACATTATTCCGCGGAAGTTAAACTGATAGCTAAAAGACTGCGGAACCCAAAGACCCTGGCACTTCGAATCCGTAGGGATCAGTATATATCCCAATCTGTTTGACTGGCAACCGTCATAACAGCCACACTCGGGTCCGGCAACTGCGGCGGCACTCTCTGAGTCAACCACCGAATGTTTGCCCCAGTCTGAATCTCTTGTAACACTAGATAGACAAGAGAATGTATAAATCAAGCAATTCATGGATTGCCGGAAAGTTGCCGTCGAAGAGAAGCTCCTCCGAGAACGAAGCGACTCTGAGAGAGTTCTTAACCTACTATCCACGCGTGGATGTAGCTAGGGCTGCAACACGTCTAACCAACTCCAATCAGCCACTGAAGGGCGGAGTTATACGTGAACAAACTACTGCCCTCAAAAGAAATTACATTGAGAATAATATCCCGTAAATCTTTTCTTGAAGACGTAATGATAACGCCTCAGTAAGGCGGATTACGTATAATAAAGCGTCTAAGTTAAGTCTACTATACATAATGTCGTTTCCAACATTGAAATTGGAAAAGACATAAACGGCGAAAAAGAATATATGCAGTCTTTAATCACACCGTCTAGACGCATATGAACTCTCGGTATGCCCTGATCTGCCAAAATAAACTATATGTAAAAAAGATAAAATGGCAGAAATGAGCCACGCGGACAAGAAACTAAACTATCATGCTTAGTAGCAGGCTTGTATATATATATATAAATATATAGCGTCGAAAAATAAAACACATGTTGTAATGACAATATTGGACTGCGTCGGTAAGTCAGGGACAAAGTCCCTGTACCGATCGAAAAATCCAAGTCCAATGACGCTATAAGTCTCTTATCCAAGATCGCAGCAATGAAGTCCGAAAAATAATCACTGGAAGAAATGCCAGAAGATATGAAAGGCATCTTCCGATACTACTAAAGGGAAAACTCGAAATCTTTCGAATCCCTTTCGCCATCCTGTCGGACCCTATAAAGCGTTCGGTCGTCTGTAGCTGATGCAACCGCGGACCGCACCGACCCAGCGCCGTCGGATAATTCCTGATTCGACCGAGAAACTGTCAATTGCTGGGATGCTGCGAAACAACTGTGCTAACTCGGATAGCACGTCCGTCACTGAGGCCTGAGGAGCAGCGGTCTTACGATGCACTGCCGCAGGAAGCTCCGAGATCGTTACCCCGTGCATACTTCCAATATGCGAGCGAACGGAGTGTATAGGCCTCGTGTCCCTTGGCTAACGGATGGCGCGACCTATTCGCTGTGGAATCACTGAATGCCGAAACTGATCGGAAACTCGAGGTCACGTAGCCAATGTGCGGTCGTGTGCCCTGCTGTGAGGATGAGGAAGCATTAAAGACAGTCTCTCGGACTGTCAATATAACGGAGCGTCCCGAGCAACGGACATATGCTCCGAATGTAAAATATCTGAACCACAACATGCGGTCCCCTATGTTGATGGCTTCCTCCGATCTGTCCTCAATCTGCCGTCACTGGGTGAGTACTAAAGTAATTAAAGTGCTCGCATCACCCAAATCTCCTTCCTAGACCGCAACGGACGAACCCGGGAGCCGAACCATTCGATGAATGTACGCTACACCGGGTGAGCTAGCGAATGTCACTCCGTAAGCGATAGACATATTCCATGAGCACTTATTGCCGCTAACTCTTCATTAACTATGACGACAGAGGCACACTTTTGAAAGACATCTCCATAACTCTTTGAACAAGAAACCAGAAATGCTTGGATAGCAAGCATAAAATAATAATATATATAGCGTCGTTCAATAATTCGAAAGTTTGTGTGACATTATTGGACTATGTCGGAACTGAGGGACGATGTCCCTGAACCGAACCAAAAATTTCTAAGTCCACCGACGCTATCACTTTCTTATCCGGCATCGCAGCATATGTTGTTCCGAAAGGGAAAGCTTGAAATCCTCCGAATCCCTTTCGGTATCCCGTCGGACCGGATGAAACTTTCTGACGTCCGTACCCGCTTCCGCGGAGCGTCCCGACCCAGCATCGTCGGATAAAATATATGCGACAGATTCAGTTGATGCTGGGATGCTGCGATAAACTGTGCTATTAAGGAAAGCACGTCCGTTCCCGAGGCCTGTGCAGTAGCGGACTTACGATGCATTGCCGCTGGAAGCTCCGTGTACGTTGACTCCCGCACACTTCCTATGCGAACGTCCGGAGTCTGCAGGCCTCGAGTCCCCGGCTACCGATCCAGCGCTGTCGGATAATTCTCGATCCGACACCGTTTCTGTCGGCTGCTGGGATGCTGCGATAAGCTGTGCTATGTGCACAAGAATGTCCGGCGTCGAGACCTGCGGAGGCGCAGTCTATCGCTGCTTCGCCGAGGGCAGCTCCGCATCAGATGGCTCCCGCATACTTTTCCTATGCGAACGTCCGGAGTCCATCGGTCTCGAATCCCTGGCTGCCGGATGGTGTGACCTGGTCGCCGAAGAATCCTTGATCGGCGAAGCTGGTAATATATCGGCGGTCACGCAGCCAAGGTGCGGTCGTGTGCGCTGACGAGAAGAGGAAGCCTTAGCAGTCTCAGCGGACTGCCTATACAACGGAGCGTCCCGAGCGACGGACGTATGCTCCGCTAGCGACACATTTGTACCACAACATCTGGGGCCAGATGTTGTTGAACGAGAGAGGGGCCTCTCTCGCTTGCCGTCCGGATGGACCGGAACGAGCTATGAACCGGACTAAAAGGCTTCCTCCGTTCTCCCTCCGATCCGCCGTCACTGGGTGTGCATTAAGTTAATTTTATAGTGCTCGCACCACCCCAAAATTCCTTCTAGACCGCAACGGACGAACCCGGCTGCCGAACCATTCGGTGAATGGACGCTACACCGGGCGAGCTAGCGGACGTCAAAGGCCGTCGAACCTACTAGGGTCCTCTTAGGCAATTGGCGTATTACATGAGCACTTTTCCGCTAGCCCTTCATTAATTGTGACGACGGAGGCACACTGTTGGAAGACATCACAGATACATCACCCTAATCTTGATCGTCTGAAATAGAAATTGATAAAGTAGAGTGACCCTGCGGGGAAAGGACCGGAGTGTCCAAATCCCCAACAACATACCGTGACATACGCTTCCCATATTGTCATCGAAATCATACGATACAGAACAGGAGTTAATGCGAGTACACTGACCACATATAGAATGATAATAAGGTCAGAGGAAGACTTCCTCTTAAAACAATTGATCAATATCCTTTCAATGTGAAAAGAAAACAAGTCCTGGTACTCGCACTAACCCCTGGCAATCAAAATACATAATAATAATATGATCCATTAATATAGAAAAAATAATTGAAATCAAAATATTTTGAAAAAATATTTTTTCAGAACAGCCCAAGTTTCTGAAAAGTAACGTTGAGCCCCAATGGATCCCAAGCCTAAGTGTGGACAAAAATTTTAAAAATATTTTAAACAATTTATTCAACACTTACGAACAATAATAATGTATCTAGTTATGATTAAAATAACATAAAGATATTATTATTTAGAAATCCCCCCCTCACACAGAGGGCTGTTGTAAATGTAAACAATGAGTGTAAAAACACTAAAATAAGACTCCAGGCACCCAGGCCCGAAATCAGTTACCAAAAATACACCATCTGATGCAAAACAGAGACTTCCAGGGAAGAAACTGCAGAACATCAGATGGTAGATGCAGAACACAACGCCTAACCACCCGTAGGTGAAGACGTAAACATGGGGAAAGAACAGAATTCATTCTGTTATTCAGCTAAAACTCCCAAGAAATTTTAGTAATAATAATTACAGAAACTATGCCAAAAGCATGGGAGAATAGCAAGGGGGAACTTAAAGGACAGGGAGAGAGGAAAAACACTTGAAAAAACAGTGTAACTAAATAATCAGAATGACAACAAAATGGCTGCTGCCTTGAAAATAGGTAACTTAACATAATTTCATTAAAAAATTTTAAGTTACAGCCCTGATAATATTCTGTCACACATTCTTTTCCTCTCCTCCTTTTCTATCCTCCTTAGAATCACCATTTCACTAATATTTATGTGTCTGGCATCATTTAAACTGAGATTTAAAAGCACAAAGATCAGTCAGATGTTAACTGATGAAGGGCCAAACTTGAAATGATAAATGGCGCCAATTTCGGAACGTCCTTGACACTGCGCATGCGCAGTAGGGGCGAAGTGTGGAGGGCCTTTCAGGACATGTTTTCTTTAGTTTTAGATGCAAATTTTGGGGATTGGGGGGCAAAATTTGTGTTTGGCCCTATATTTTAAGAGTTAGCACCAGCTATGTCTGGGTCATTGGTACAGTATAAAAATATCTGATTACAATTATTCAAGTTATCGCAATCACAAACATCAAATTTCTAACAAAAATTAGGCATATCTCCTACAAACACTGAGGAAATTTGGGGAATATTGAATTTGACCAACCTCTTACACAATGTATGCCTATAGTAAGTTTTATGAAAATCTGATTCAAGTTATTACATTCACAAAGTCATTATCACCCAAACACCAAAAAAAAGGGCATAACAAGGTAATCTGGTGAATTTTGAATCTTACGAGATCTTCTCACAATGTATGCCAGAAGCAAGTTTCATGAAAATCTCATTACATTTGTTCAAGTTATCACATACACTTTGTTTGGGTGGATGAAAACTATCAACTTTTATAGGATAAAAGTGCTTAAAAGTTTTATAAAATTCTTCTTTTTATCAACTTATCTCATTTTTAATTCTTTAACTCTTGAGGACATAATTCCAAATTTAATCACACTTTTTTACAACAAAACAGGTGCCCCAACATGCAGTCTTTGGGTGAACTTGCAAATTACATTCAAAAGTGCCTTTGCAGTTGTTACTAGGTAAGTCTTGGCTGCCAGTATAAGCAGCCAAGACTTGACTAGAAACAACTGCAAAGTCACAGGATATAAACTATCAAGTGTAACAATGAAAGTGTCAATGACACTACAGCTCAACTTATCCAAGAAGGGACTGAACTGAATAGAAAGCTCCAGTAATGCCAAGACATTTCATCCAGTTTCTACAGAAAAGACACCACACCAAAGCTACATATGAAATCTGAAAACGATCAGGTGAGGGATGCGACCTGTTGGGTGTACTAATGAAATTGTTGACAATTTATGTGCCAAATCCAAGATGGCTGCCGGCAACCATGTTTTTCAACAAAATTCAGAGAAAATTTGATAGCTTCCATCTACACATCACACCAAAGCGACACATGAAATTTGAAAAAGATCAGACGAGAGATGCTGCCTGTAGGGTGTACCAATGGAATTGTTGAAATTTATATGCCAAATCTAAGATGGTCACTGGAGGCCATGTTTTTGAACAAAATTCGGAAAAATTCAATAGCTCCCATCTAGACTTTGTCCCAAAGCCACATATGAAATTTGGAACTGATCACATGAGAGCTGCGGCCTGTAGAGTGTGTTAAAGTAATTGTGGATGGACAGAGGAAAGTAGTGAAGTACAAATGGACAGATGGAAAGACAGATGGGTGGATGGACATATGTACATACATATGGACTGACGAACAGATGTATGGACAGACAATGGATCGCAACCTATCCTAATAGCTTACACTTGACAGTGTCAAGTTGAGCTAAAAATGAATACCCATGGTTTATTGAGTGGTTTCTTTAATAATATCATTGGTGACTGGCAAGTAATATATAAATTTTTCCACTTGTGACCAACAGTCACTCACAGAAAATTTATATATCACCTGTTAGACACTAATGAAACTAGAACTATCACTGAAGGTGATTAATACCCCCGCTTTGGGTTTTTAGAGGAAAGCACTTCTGATCATGTAGGCGAAGGCCATAAGGAAATGTATACATAAAGATCATTTTTTGTTGTTGAAATTTGTATTTGCATGTGGCCTTCCACAGAACAGCACTGAATACTTAAAGAGGCCACACATATATGGTTTACATTTGGAAAAACACATTTACAATGTGCAACATGTATATTACATGTAATGCTAATGTTTTCAAAAAGAACCCAACCATTTTTGTAATGACATGAATGCAAGAGAGCAAGATATGAAAAAGCAAGTTTGAAAACAAAATTCTTTGATTCTTTAGATAATTGATAGAAAAATGTTATTAAATATAATTTCATGATTTCTAAGTAAACGATTTTTAGTGAGAAAGATGAGCTATCTGGGGGATGATTTGAAAACCCATAATAAATCCAAGTTAAAGGGAGATAACCTGGTTAAAATTGTTGCAGATCAAAAATTTGGGAATATGCGTATGTTCACTTAGTTGTGATAATGTTTGAAAGGTTTCGTCAAAATTGATCAATAAATGTAGGAGTTGCGCACACAAGAATTTCATGCAGAAACCCATATTAAATCAAAGTTCAAGAGAGATAACCTGGTTAAAATTGTCGCAGATCAAAAAGTTTGGAAAATGCACATGTTCACTTAGTAGAGATGATGTTTGAAAGGTTGTCCAAATTTATTGATAAATGTAGGAGGAGTTGCACACACAAGAATTTCATGATGTTTGAAAGGTTTCATCAAAATCGGTTCATTAATGTAGGAGGAGTTGCACACACAAGAATTTGTTCGGACGGAAAGACATGATAAAACTAAGTCAAAGGGAGATAACCTGGTTAAAATTGTCGCATATCCAAAATCTTGGAATATGCGCATGTTCACTTAGTAGTGATGATGTCTGAAAAGTTTTGTCCAAATTGATTGATAAATGTAGGAGGAGTTGCGCACACAAGAATTTCATGTAGAAACCCATATTAAATCAAAGTTCAAGAGAGATAACCTGGTTAAAATTGTCGCAGATCAAAAATTTGGGAATATACGCATGTTCACTTAGTAGTGATGATGTTTGAAAGGTTTCTTCAAAATCGGTTCTTTAATGTAGGAGTTGCGCACACAAGAATTTGTTCGGATGGAAAGACGTATGGACGGACAGATGGACGGATGGATGGACGGACGGACAGATGGACGGACGGACGGACGGACAGATGGTCACTTAGTAGAGATGATGTTTGAAAGGTCGTCCAAATTGATTGATAAATGTAGGAGGAGTTGCGCACACAAGACTTTCATGATGTTTGAAAGGTTTCATCAAAATCGGTTCATTAATGTAGGAGGAGTTGCACACACAAGAATTTGTTCGGACGGAAAGACATGATAAAACTAAGTCAAAGGGAGATAACCTGGTTAAAATTGTCGCATATCAAAAATCTTGGAATATGCACATGTTCACTTAGTAGTGATGTCTGAAACGTTTTGTCCAAATTGATTGATAAATGTAGGAGGAGTTGCGCACACAAGAATTTCATGTAGAAACCCATATTAAATCAAAGTTCAAGAGAGATAACCTGGTTAAAATTGTCGCAGATCAAAAATTTTGGAATATACGCATGATCACTTAGTAGTGATGATATTTGAAAGGTTTCTTCAAAATCGGTTCTTTAATGTAGGAGTTGCGCACACAAGAATTTGTTCGGACGGAAAGACGTACGGTCGGACGGACGGACATACGGACAGACGTATGGACGTACGGACGTACAGGGCGATTCCTATATAGCCCCCACTTCTTCGAAGCGAGGGTATAATAATTAAGGTATTCACTCTAAAACCTTTAGTATCCTCTATCATTTTGGGGTTCAAAAAACATAGATTATGCCCTCTCATGGGAAAAAAGTAGAAATAACAAAATTTGAATGGTAATCGTATAGGGCTGGCCATGATTGGGTGATTCCATGTTTGGCTTTTTTAAAAATCCAAGGTGGCAAAAAATCATTCTCCATGGAGCTACTTGGACAAGCAAATAGCACTCCTGTACTTTTTTTCTGTTTTGCTTCACAAACATCTTCTAAATGCCAAGTAAACTGTGTGTGCTCCATGGAATACATTCAAGCCAATTAATGCAAATAAACGGTTGTTGAACCTTTCTTTGTCATTACAAATCCCTTTACCCTAGCATGGACTGATTGAGCAAGAAGTTCAAATGATTCAAATGATTATCCTTGTGAGAACAGATACTACTGTATGCAAAACTGAAATAATATTAATATAAATAATATAATTAATAAGATGATTTAGGAGGGCTTTGCAGTTTACTGATGACCCAATGGGAATGATTCACAGCCCGACTCTCCCCAGACTGATCAGGCACTTATTTTCTGATGCTTTGTGATCAAAGGCAAGCTTAATGCGACTTCTATTTTACTCTTTGTAAAGGGTGCTGTCAGAATATCCAAGATACTAGCGATGTCAAAAACAGCTGAAACTAGCTGGGTTAGCAAAAAATGCTTCTGCAGGATAAAAACTGCATGAGCTGTAGGCACGTAAAAAAAATGCCTGTGTCCAATTTCCATCACTGTTGTTCTGTTAAGAAAAGGGTTCATCAAATAATTATGGATCGAAATTCATTCCCTCTTGCAATCAGCTTCAATCAATAACCGCCACTTCCGTCTTTACTTCACAGGAGGTTGATACAAACTTTTCATCTTTTGGGCCCCACAAAGTAGATCTTTTGTTTCTCAGGCCATTTTTTTTGTAAAACTGAATACGTGTGGGCATTTTTTTTATTTTTTGTTTTATATTTGCAATTGTTTCTTTGTGATCAAAAGTTCATGTTCTTGGTTTGTTTTATGTTTTAGGCCTCATAATCTACAAAATAGCATAGGTAGTGGTGTATTTTGTCCTTGAGTGCAAGAAGACATTGCAATGCTAAAGCATTGCAAAGCTTTGTTGCACTGAACGGACAAATTTATCAATTTTATTAATTCGGGTAAAATGTCAGGCATAAACTATTTAATTTTTATTTTTTTAAGTTTGCATTGGTTATAAAAAGAGAGCATGCGTCAGCCAAAAGGACCATGCGGGAGGGCCTGAGAAACAGATTTTTCACTTTTTTAGGCCTTATATTTGCTTTTTATTTTCTCTTCTTTAGAGATTCAAATATACATATATTCTGAATGATCAGTATGATGAAAAGATACAATTCAATACAGAGTTTCTATTTCCATGCCTACCTTCAGCTGAAACAAATATTGGATATATGAATATTTAGAGATTCAAATATACATATATTCTAAACGATCAGTATGATGAAAAGATACAATTCAATGCAGATTTTCTACTTCCATGCCTACCTTCAATTGAAACAAATATTGCACCAGTTCTGCGTAGCGTTTCTTGGTCAGCATTTTCAACTGATATACCAATCCCATCAGTTGGAGTTCTTTCACCTACATCTAGAATCTTGAAGGATATTGGGTCACCACAAGTGTAGCTAGGAGAACAAGAATAAAGAACTACCGGGTCTGTTTCACAGACACAAGTTGCAGTTTTATGTTCATTACTTGTTGAATAACCTCGTGCTTCAGAGGACCATTCTGAAAAGGAAAGTGATCAAACTTGTAATGTAATAACATTATAACTGAACCTCAGATGAGAAATTGTAATGTTCGTATAAGTATTTATTATTTATTTATTGGTGTTTAAGGTCACATACTTATGCACAGTGGCTAATCGTGACCGTGACAGTTTTACGGGTGGAGGAAGCCGGAGTACCCGGAGAGAACCACCGAGCAACGACGAGCAGCTGTCCGCTCTCCAACATCGTAACTCTGAACTCTGCACCGCAGCACAGGCAGGGTTAGATTGGTTGAAGACATGCGCACCATCGACGTGCAGTACGCCTCAGTACACAGCGTCATCGTGCCACCCATGTAGGCAATCGGGGTGAAGTGGTTCATATAAGTACTTCCAAACCTGAGTTCATGAATCAAATTGTTAAAACTATACTCAGTATTGAAATGTATTTTGCAACCATGGGGAGATGCAGTAATTATCAGGATCCAACATCCCTGTTGTACAGTACCTACTGGAACAAAAGAATGGAATACATGTAATCAACTGCATATTACAGTTTATTTTTTCACTTTATTACAGCTTCCTGATGCTATTTCTGCATATTGTGGGTTAAACCTTTTCTGGAATCTCACATAAAATAAAATCTTCACTGCTGCAATTTATTTATTTATTGGTGTGTAAGGTCACATATTTCTGCACAATGGCTAACCATGACCGTGACAGTTTTATGGGTGGAGGAAGCCGGAGTACCCGGAGAGAACCACCGAGCAACGGCGAGCAGCTGTCAGCTCCCCAACATACCAACTCCACACAAGCAGGGTTAGCACTGGTTGAAGACAGGTGCACCATCGGTGTGCAGTACGCCTTAGTACACAGCGTCACCGTGCCCCCACGTGGGCAATGGGGGTGAAGTGTCTTGCCCAAGGACACAACGCGGTTGCAGCAGGTGGAATTCGAACCGAGGACCTCTCGGCTTGCAGCCTGCACTTCTACCAACTGAGCTGCCGCGCCCCCTTCACTGCTGCAAAGCAGACATGACTTGATTTGCTGAAAAATTCAATCGATACTTGGATCAAGAACTGATTGATACGAGCAACACTCCTATTTGTAGAAGAGTATTTTGTTAATAATAGCCGGGAACATACCCCTACTTGGTTTATGCACAGCATATTTGTTCTGGGTATGAAAATCTCCCTTCAGCAGTCAAGAGAAAAATCTCATAAGGTACAGTAACTATTGGAACATGTGTTGGAAAAATCATGGCCAAATTAATCTCTTTTTTCACTAAATATTGCAGTTCCAGAGCTATAAAAATTACCACTTTACTCAAGTTCTCTATTCAATGGCAACTCGTCTGCTTGGGCAAAACAGTTGAAAAAGTGGAATATTTTAGACATGGAATCGAGGTAGTTTCAGATGTAGAATTGCTTGAACTCTTCTTTTTCTACCATCAGATACTTGATCACAGAAGGGTTCAAGTAGGGGAGGTTTTTGGTTGGATTTTGAGAACATATTGATGATCTGAAATTTCTGAATCTGCCCATCTTGTATCAAAGAAAATCATCAAAACAATTTGGAATCAAATAGAATTTTGAAGCATTGCAATGCTCTATACATTACAATATTTGGGAATTATTTCTATTTATCATTGGATACTTAAAAAGAATGTTTGTTTCATTCTTTTAGAGAGAACTTGCCACCCTGAGAATCACACATTTTTGCCTCGAATCGAATCTTGACTCAAATTGGGTCTACAAGGTTCCGTTTCACAGTTTCGCACTATAGCACAGGGGTGAAATTCTAAACATAGGGCATATGTTGAAACTAAGGTTATGTAAAATAAAGATATATTTTTAGTATCAGATATATGATTACATTACGCTTTTTGTTGGACTAGAGAATTTGAAGTTTTGGTCCCAAAGTTGGAGTCTGATACATAGGGGTAAATTACCAGATGAATTATGGGAAACAGTGGCTTCGAAAAATTGGCTATTTTTTCAAATGTAATTTTTACGCGGGTTTGTTACCAGACATGTAACTAAAAAATGAAACGGAAACATATAATTTTTTTTTTGCATTTTAGAAACAGGGGATGCTATGCTCCAGGGGTAGGTAGGTGGGGGTGGTGTGAAAATTCTGCTTGTGAGGCTGCTGGGTGGCTGAAAATGACTGATTTCATCATTTTTTCATGCAATTTTGCCGGTTGAAGTCTTGCCTTTGACAATAAATTATTCCACCCACATTCAGATTGCTTATTTCTACTTAGTCATATAGTGTTATATGTTTTTCGTGGAAATGTAATACATGTTATGGGTTAGATAACTAAGTTACAGAATATTTGCATTTGAAGAGAGTGTATGGCATGTCATTTTTGAAAATGCCTGGAAAACTGTGGAGCGGAACCTTATTTGAATTCAAACTGAATTCTCGAATCAAATCAGAAGATGACTGACTGGGGGGAGGGGGGGGGGGGGGGGGGTGCTGTAAACCTGATTTGTCTCGACTGATAAAATATTCCAACTACATCACCAATGCATTCATGCATTGGTGATGTAGTTGAAATATTCTCCAGTAAGGATAAGAGCTCAAAAACAAAAACTGGGTGAGAATCATCGCTACTAGCACTGCACAGGGCTAGCCACTAGCAACAGCTGATCGTTGATACTGCCTGGAAACTTTAAATTTTCTTTCAACAGTGGTAGTGTCTAGTAAGACTGGAATTAGTATGGCTAGTGGCAGGGGTGCAGATGTTGTTTCTGTTTAGATAGCAGAAACTATACCCAGTCTTTATTTTCAATATTATTTACATTGTAAAAACAATTTCCAGCAGAACTATATGTGTTTGTGAGATGCCAAAGATGACTGATGCCAAGCTATATTCCAGTGAAAAGATTCAAATGGAAACAAATCCTGCAGCAGAGTCAAATCTAACTGAATAGCAACTTACGATTCTAAATCTCAAAGCTTCACTGGGTTCTGAACTATCCAGCCTGTTACATTATATCTTGGAAGGCTCTTAGAGTAGAAAATTGATAATCATTCCATATGACAATTTGTAAGAAAGTCTTAATGATGACATTGCAAATAAATTCAAGTACTTTTTAACTTGTTCCCATGATAGGTCATAACTTGAAAGCTTGAAAGAAAATTTTTTTAAAATAATAGGCTCCGGGGGCCTGAAGCACACCTGACAAATGCCCATAGATTTTTCACAAAGACATTTAACCCTTTACCTAACATGAATGACCTGTAAACAAAATTCTTGAATAACTAATTTTTTGTGTTAAAAACATAGCTTATGACCGCTCATGGAAATGAGCTCAATGAGATCATTTCAGAGTGAGGTCATAAGCTATGTTTTTGAGACAAAAAATGGAAAAAATAATGAAAATTGAATGGTGAATTTTGTGAATAATGCTGGATTTTTTTTATTATTATATTGGGTAAAAGGTTAAAGATTTTTCAAAATAATCAAGTTACTTATTATTTACAAGATATAAATTGTCAAAAGGTTTTGGAGCAGATTTTTTTAATGCTTCGTCCATTAACAACCATGTTAGAGTGGGGTTGGGGTAGGAGTGTAGGGTGTCTGGTGGAGACTGGGAGTGGAGGAGGGGCCTAGCACCTCTACAAATGTCCCTAGTGGCTCAATTTATACAAACTTGTGAGTGATCATTGCAAAGACGTGATACGACAAACGTAAAATTATTGGTTTTGTGAGAATGCTGTCCCCATTACTCCTTCTTAAAATGTCTGCATCTACCATCTCAATCACTAATGCAAAGATCTTATATATCAAATATGGATGCATTTGGATCAGTAGTTTGGGGAGAAAAGAAAAATTTCTTAACTGATAGAGTGCTGGAAGACCAAATTTGGTCTTTATCCTGAAGCACAGGTACTGCAAATTAGTGTTCAACCGATTATCAAAAATGGTCGCTGACTGATTACTGGTTATTTGAGCTCACAAGCAGCCGATTCTAATGCTGATTCCGATAGTAATACCGTGCACTACTAGAGAAGTCGAGGCTTGAAAGATCTACATTAAACTGAACATTTTTCACAGTGTTAAACTTCGTTGACTGGGGTCTCAGTAAAATTACCATTCGCGAACAAGAGCCACGTTTACTGCTCAAGTGCATGTGACTGGTAATTTTACTGCGACCTGAGCCAATGGAGTGCAACCTTCACTTTTCCAGTATGAACTCGTGATTGGCGAAAAGTACGCACAATTGTAAGCTTTACATGCTGCTTAACTTGTATATCCTGTAAAGGGCGTCTAGAGAGAGAATACACATTGTGGTTGTTTCTCAACTTTATTGAATGGTATCATTGACATCATTTTACATTAACAATTGAACAATTGCAGAAGATAATAAAAAGCGGTTAATGAATCATCACAAAATGCTTGGCAACAATTGGTTGAACCGATGTTCCAGCATCCGTTGTCATCCAATTACCCCAAATCGGCTGATTGTAGTGGCTGGTTCCAATCATCGATTGAACACTACTGCAAATTAAAGGCTTCATATTCCAAGGATGTGATTCCTATTACCTTTGAAGTGAAATTATTTAGTCTGTATGGATTTGCCTTGTTATTTTTTATGAGTGAAAGCCTGTGGGCACTCTCCCATAAATTATAAGAAGGCAAAGATATGTGAGCAAATTCTGATGACCAAGAATAATTTAGCACTCTACCAGTTAATATATTCTCCATTTATATTTAGCTAAAAACCTGAGGGTCCTATGCCATCCCTAAATAAGACCCAGCATGCTTAGTTTGAATCTGATTGTAAATTATTCTGACAGCGATGTTAAATATCAAACAGGGAAGCATTTGGAACAGTCACATGACAGGAGACTTTTTAATAATTTCTCTATAAGCCACAGTGTTGAAATGTGAAGTCACCACAGGACAATACTCTGAAACCGAAATACTGCTTTTCCGGAAAAGGAACATGATACGTCATTCATTAAGTTGGATGGCTCTAAACTGAATGTGTGGGGTAGGCCAATCAATATTTTCAATGTGCAGCCCCCAAGTAATGAAGATGGACTCTTCTAATTGCTGCCATTAAACTGACTTGGAAAATACTACCAGGGTTCAATGGGTTAGGTATAGCCTTTCTTTGAGCAACCTTGTAAATCATCCTTACATAGATGTTATATGTCAAGCATGGAAGCATTAGAACAGTAGGTTTGTGAGAAGATTGTTAACTGTTTTTTCCATTAACCACATTATTAAAATGAAGTACCACCACATGGGGCCCATAATAAAATTGCTTAAGATTTTTTTTATTACCAGTGGGTTGCCATGGACTGCAGACTAATTTTGTGTGCAGAAATAAATAACATATTACCCACTCATAATGTATCACCAATGTGATCCACTCATAATGTATCACAAATGTGCCCCACTCATAATGTATTACCATTTTTTTCAAATCAGCCCTAGGGTTCCAAAAAAGTAAACTTTGGGAGGGCCAAAAATCTTTTCACTCCAAACACAACAAATATTGCACCACAAACTTCTCTTGAACAACTTCTTTCACACCTCAAAAGGAAGTTAAATAGTAAGTCATTGCATCTTTCAGTTCATGAGAATATTTTTTTTAGAAATGTGATATTTTTTCCCAAAACCATCTAGGTAACATGAATAATTTCGTAAAATAATTATAAGTTACAGCCCTGAACATTTGTTTCCACTGTTTTTTCCTCTCCACCTTCTATTTCCACCATATATCCACCATTTCTCTCATAATTATGCGTCTGGCACCATTTAAACTGAGATTTACAAGCACAAATATCAGTCAGTTGTAACTGAATTGAGGGCCAAATAAAGAATGACTTTTGGCGGCAATTTAGAGACCTCCTTGACATTGCGCATGCGCAGTGGGGTAAAAGTATGGAGGACCATATAGGACATGTAATTTTTGGTTTTAGATGCAAATTTTGGGGATTCGGGGGTAAAATTTGCGTTTGGCCCTTAATATTTTAGAGTTAGCACCAGCTAAGTCTGGGTCATTGGTACAGTATAAAAATAAACTCCAGTTCCTTAAGAGTTAACAAATTAAGTTGTTGATCACTCACCTGGAATTTTAATAGAATCAGTTGCGTTGTTTGGGAGAAGAAGACTCAAAATCACTTTTTATGATGAAAGATAGACAATGAACAAAGAGTGATCAGTATAGACTTTCAGTGCTGTGATCTAATAACAAAATTTGAATGGTGATTTTTTGTGTAATACCTGGGGCAATTTGGCCGATACATTGGGAAACCACAATTCTAAATTCCTCTGCAACCTGACAGCACCCTTCAAAATATGCCTTAACTTCTTCAGGTAGCCCATCTTTGAGGTGGTCCATTTTCAGATTTTTGAAGCAAGAGAAAGGTAAAAGAGATGTTGGTCATTGGCTGAGATGAGAAACCAAAAATATTTTCAACTATTTGATGAGTTTCATTCATGTAAACATTATGCTTGGTTGTAACACATTGGTGGAAACATATCTGGGAGATCTTTTTAACAGTGTAATATATCACAACAATCTGTCACCAAGGTTTTATTGTTGTTATAATTATAGTTCTTGTGGAGAGTTGATGAATGTCAATGGTAATTTTATCAAAGTTTCTCATTATTTGTCTGAGGTATAATGATCTAAGCAAACAAAATATTATTTGCCCTACATTTTTTCAGGAGAACATTATATGACTAAGCTCCTGCAGGAAAGGGTGGATAAAATTCAAGGTTATTCTTCAAGATAGTTTCTCAACATTTTTCAAGGCCAAATAGCAGCCAAATTCAAGAATTTTAAAGATCTCCACCTGAACTTATCCCAATAAGGAACCTCGAGTTGCTATCCCTTCCTCCCACTTCCCTTCAAGGGAAGTGGGAGGAGGGGTTAATGACCAGATAGTCCTAGTCTGAACTATGATTTAATGATCTATGGCCTTTAAAACTACAGAGTTATGATTATGTGCTTTGTCAGCATTTTTATATTGTGAATGTTCTAGGCTTTTCGGGGACTCCAGTTACATTTTCTATGCTTTCAAGGCCTTAAAAGGCTATTAGCTGAATTCATGATTGTTCCTGGACTCCAAGGTCCTGCAGGAACCCTGGATGGACAAGCACCTCACTTCAAAATATACTTACTATGGTGATCTATTGTTGTTGTGGCCACTTTTGGAACACTCCATACACTCCAGTTGCTATTGCTATCACTTCTACAGCTTATTCTAAAGGAATATGGTGTGCAGGTCCTGAGTTGTGTGACGCCGAAGCATGTAGCTGGTCCAGTGTAAATAGAATGAAATGTGGCATTTGGATCATCATTTGATTTAATGTTACCATAGGCGAACTGGAGACAAAAGTCTGATACATCAACATCCTCATCAACCTAAGTAAATAGAAAAAAACATGATACATAATGATATCAAGGCTAATAAAAAAAAAATCCATGTTCACCTCTCACGTCAATGAAAACCTGCATCATCACTTTTTTTTTACCTGGAAATCTCTTCGCTGATACTAGTTTTCACTTATAGGATGCAAAATTTAAATGTAATTCCAACTAGTTACAGGGCTGTTGTGCATTAATAAATAAAAAAAGGCCTCCCTTCCTCATCATAAAACTGAAGCAAAATTTCCTGCGAAAGAATTTTTTTTTTTCATAGGCCTAACTGCTACAATATACCAGACCCTTTGAAATTTACGGCGGCAAATTTCTACAGTCGAAAAATCTTTGCAAAGTTTGCCCCCACTGCATTGCATGATAAGCATAACTTTAAATGAATGACACTGTCAATTTCGCCAGGTGTGAAATCGATAAATCTTTGGCTTCAGGCTTGATGGTAACCGACATTGTTAACACTGTAGCAACGGCTGCTTGTGAAATCGACAGACTAGTTCTGGTACAGTAGTGTAGAAATGAAGTACAATTCAGGAGCAATTTTTCAGTGTTTTATGTTTTGTTTCACATTTTAACTCTTAACCCGCTGAGTATTTTCAAATATTTTTCAACAAATTTAGTCATGGCTGCTGTTCAGCAGCCATGACTAGATTTGATGAAAAATTCATCAGAATTTCTCCCAACAAATCATTGGCAAAGAAATCTATTCAGTCTGCAGGGAGGAAATTTGATTAAATGTACCCAAATTATACTAATTTTAGTAACAAGAGATATCCTGTCCTGGGCAGGAATATCCGCCAGCAGCATGCAAGGAGTTAATCAACATGGTGAAGAGGAAAACTGTTCTGGGATAGGGATTTAAATCAGTTGGTCTTGAATGAGATGAACAGGACGATGCTCTGCTTATTTACTGCAAGATTTGCAGGAAGTTTTATGGAGACAACTCATCTGACAACATGGCCAACTCCAATGGCAGGGTCGAATTGCAGGTGAATAAGTTCATGAGTGGAACTTCCATAATTAAAAAGAATAACTTTATGGACCATATTACTAAAAGTAATGCACATAAATGCGCTCTCCTGCAGACCTCCATTTTTGAATACGGTACCATCACCATTCATTCACATTAATTAGAGCTTGATTGACAAAAATAAAAATGTGTGAACAATTGTAAACGGTAACTTCTCGCATAATTTTCTACTCATTGTTCATCTGAGGAAAGTGACGTATTGTGTTCATGGCATGCACACGGCCACCAAGGGGCGTTACCAGGCTGTGTTTGCATGTGTTCTGTGATTGACGTTCACTTGGGTGGTGTGTAATTGAGAAGAAATGGATGATCTTTCATTTACAAACTCTGATTGGATATTTTATGAAGTACCAGTCTGCCTGCACTAATTGACATCCACCACCTCGTATCACGATACTGGGTGCAATCAATGCCAACAGTGGTGTCTGGTGATAGAATGTTTCTTTATAAAAAGTAGAAAGTCGAAAACAATTAAAAAATATCATAGGTTGACGGACCAGTTAATTGTGTCAAAAGTATGACATTGGAAACAAACTATGTCATTCACAACAGTATTTTGGATCCAACCTATTACTGAATGGTAAAAAATTGGAACCACGTTCTCCACATCCTATTATCGCTAAAATTGAATAAAAAAAAAATGCTGTCGTAATGCGAAATCTATCAATGGCATATCAATTTGTGCTGGCAAAAAGTGCTGCTGCATTTTTATCTAAATTCCAAAGTCTGATACCCTGGAGAATTTGCAAATTTTCAGTATTTAGAAAACAATGGTTGGGTGGTTTATTATTTAACACTACTAAAAATCAATGGGCATAATGTTCGTTAACTGCTTGAGAGTCAGAAACCACTTTTATGGCTCTCTTTAGACGTGTTGAAAACCACTACGGTGGCTCCACACACTATCATTTAGATTCACATAATAATGTTTTATTACAATCTATAGGAGAGTGCCAACAGGTACTCTCCCATAAATTGCAACAAAACAATTATCCATGAAATAAATTAAGGTTCATCTTTCGAATCAAATGTTATCTTTGGAAATTTTATTTATTCATTGGTGTTCAAGGTCACATATTTCTGCACAATGGCTAATCATGACCGCAACATGGATATAAAATACTCATGTTGCAAATCACCTTTCAAATATAATTTAGCACTCTACAAGGTAAAACTCTTTTAAAATTGCATTTTGTTTTTCAAAATAACAACCACCCTCATCCCTCCCTAGTCATATATGAAAATGAAAAAAATTAAAGTAATTTATATATTTTTTAAACTTACCAATGGCCCAGACTTAGCTGGTGCTAAATCAAAATTATCTAGGGCCAAACACACATTTTGCTCCCCAAACCCCAAAATTTACATGCAAAACCGAAAATTAGAAGTCCTATCTCGCCCTCCATACATTACTCTCCACGCATGCGCAGACACAGGAAGTCACCGGAAGTGGCGCCAACATCATTCTTTGTAAATAAGATTATTATATAATAATTCAGCGGGGAGGTATGAGTGCCCAGTACTGCGCACTCATGGGAGGGCCATCTCCGTCTGGGCCATTGGTAAGTATAAAAAATATATAAATTAATTAAAAAATTTTTTCATATTTTTATACTATAAACCAATGGCCCAGACTTAGCTGAGTTGTAAAAAGGTGGAAGGCCTAGAACTTCCGAAATAGTTGATGAACATAGATCAAATCCTTCAATTCATGATGAAGGAATTTAGAATAATTATGATTTACATGTATGTCTCTCTATAACATAATAGAGGAGACATATCCTAATATGGATCCCAATTTATGTAAATCCTAAATCTGAGCATGAAACCATGCTAATTAGGATGTAACGAGTTCCCAATTTTTAAGGCTAGTCTGGACTCAAACAATGAACCATGAAACCTGTCTTCAACATTGTCTAAATCTGACACATGTTGTGCAAGAATTAGTGGGAGTACATCGACTACAAGCAAGGCAACGACCAGGTAAACAGAGGAAAGGCTTCCTATTTTTGCCCTGCTATTTGAGAAATATTATTACATGAAAGCTTAAATAGGTCGATTGTACTACCACCAAGTCTACATTAAATAGAAGATAACATTAAAATATATAATCGAGAAATAATTACACCCAAAAGAAAATATTTGGAAAAAATTTTTTGAAATTTTTTTTCTTATATAAGAGCCCAAGTTCCCAAATGGAACGATGAGCCCAAAAGAGCCTAAGTGTGGACAAAATTATTATATTATTCCAAAAATTAATTGCCACACTACCGGAATATTTTATGTTACTTACAACTGTCATTTCCCTAAAAATAATAGGAAACTACCTATACAAATAAAGCGTTGTCAATGTTAACAACTTTAGAATAAAAACCGGAAACAAGACCCCAGGCAACACGGCCCGAAGTCAATAAGAGAATTAAAACTATCCGATGTAAATCAAGATCTTCAGCAGAAGAAAAAACGATACATCGGATGTATGATGCATGACCAAACTGCCTAAACACCCCTAGGGTGAGGACGTAACCATGAGGATATACAGAATAAACAAGGTATAATACGTTAAACTCCCAAGAAATTTTATAAAAAAAAAAAAAATTCAATAAAACAAGCCAAAAAGCTTGGGAGTTTAACTTGGGGGTTCAAGGAAGGATAGGGAAGGAATACTTAACAAACCATGGAAAATCATTAATAGTAATGATGACGTCAGGCCCATGTTCCCGAAATTGGGAAACATGAAATAATTTTTTAAAAATATTATAAAGTTACAGCCCTGAAAGTTTCAAACCACCGTTTCTTCCTTCCTTCATCCAGTTGTGTCCTTGGATCCACCAAATTAACCATTGATTTGTGTCTGGCATCATTAAAACTGAGATTTAAAAGCACAGATGTCAGTTTGATGTTATCTGACTGAAGGGCCAAACAAAGAATGATGTTGGCGCCAGTTCCGGTGACTTTCTGGCATCTGCGCATTCGCAGAGAATAAATGTATACAGGGCCAGATAGGACTTCTAATTTTCGGTTTTTCAGGCAAATTTTGGGGTTTGGGGGACAAGATTTGTGTTTGGCCCTAGATAATTTTGAGTTAGCACCAACTAAGTCTGGGCCATTGGTTTATAGTATAAAGGTTAAAAAATTTTATAGTAATTTATATATTTTTTATACTTACCAATGACCCAGACTTAGCTGGTGCTAACTCTAACAAAACCAGGGCCAAACACAAATTTTGCCCCCCAATCCCCAAAATTTGCATCCAAAACAAAAAGAAATCATGTCCTAAAGGACCTCCATACTACGCCCCTACTGCGCATGCGCAGTGATGCAGACGTCCCGAAATTGGCGCCAATTATCATTCTTACTGGCAGTGCCTGGCCAGCGCTATGTACTCAGCAGGGAGGCAAGAGTTCCCAACTCCAGGGAGGGCCATCCCCGTCTGGGTCATTGGTAAGTATAAAAAATATATAAATTACTATAAATTTTTTAACATTTTTATACTGTACCAATGACCCAGACTTAGCTGAATAGTAAACAGGCTGGAGGGCCTAGGACATAGAGGAAAATCCAATAAGCTCAACTATATAATAAAGAGGTAACCCCTTAAGGAGAAAAGGAGTATTAGGCTTTACATGTATCTTTCTTATTTAATATTAAATTAGAAAGATACACTACACTTAATAATTGAGCACAATAACATTCATGTTCTCTATTAACATCCAGTATATCCCTTATACTAATTATTTTTAAAGTAAGCCAATAAATAAAGTAGTCCAGAGAATTGAGACTCTTTATAGTCATTTAAAAGTGTCCGAGTATTGTATATTAAAGCCCGTTTGACACTTGACATATACAAATGCTTCACACCGAGCTACACTTTAAAAATAAGACATGAATGAATTTTAACATTAATATTACACTTTAAAACCATCCCGGAAGCGACTCAGAAATACTGACTTGGAGGAGGCATTCCCTTGCTTTTCACTATAAAGCAGGTGACCTAAGGGAACACCCGCCCCCCCCCCCCTTCCCCTTGCCCTGGGTCAAATAGCCCAGAGCGAAGAGGGCAGCCGGACGGAGTCACTGCCGGAACAGAAAGCCTGCATAACTATAGTTGCAACTGTTTAGTGGACGACATTCTGAGCAACAGATAACGGACCTAAACAATGCAGGTCTCCAGAAATGGACTCAATATTTCTGAGATAAAAATTCGTAAATGTGGAAGGCTGAGACCAATAAGCAGCCTTCATTAAATCTGTAATAGCAACACTATTAGCATAAGCCCAGGAAGTAGAAAGAGCTCTTACTTCATGAGCAGAAATCTTAAGCACAGACTGCTGAGAAGAAGATAAATTTTCATAAGCAGTACAGATAGTTAATTGAATCCATCTAGCAATAGAATGGACCGAAATGTCCTTTCTATTAGGCATCAAAGACAGAAAGAAACGTTTCCGTCCCTTTCTGATAAACTGAGATCTCTGTTTATAGATACGTAACGCTCTAACAGGACAGAGTAAAGGCCTACGCCCGTCTGAAGACGGAAGAGCCTTAATAACAATAGGTTCCGGATATTTATTAGGAGCCTGATTCTTAGCTAAAAAACCCACATTAGTAGTGAAGGTGATAGTGTTCCCGACACTACGATAGTGAGAATCATCCACCGACAGTGCATGAAGCTCACTGACTCTTCTAGCAGAAGAGAAAGCTAAGAGAAAAGCTGTCTTATAAGATAAGAATTTGAAATCTACTGTCCCAAGAGGTTCAAATGGCTTTTCCTTCAATTTAAGAAGAACCCAAGCTAAATTCCACTTAGGAATTAATCTAAGAGTTCTGGGTCTATTTATCGAAAAGTTTCTAACCAACTTAGATAAAGAGACATTAGATCCAATTTGTAAACTATCATGATGTGCATAGGTATCAGATAACATAGATCTATAACCCTTTATAGTAACAGGCTGCAGTTTGATTTCGTCAAACAAGTATACTAGAAAGTTTGCAATGTCTGGTATAGAGGGATCGAATATATCTACAGAATGATCCCTACGCCAACGATGAAAAACCTTCCACTTAGCCACATAGTTTAGCGAAGAGGAGGTCCTCCTACAGTTAGAAATCGCGTCCACTGCTCGTCCTGTAAAGTGTTTGCCATGCAAGAAGGACCGCACAACGGAAAAACGTGAAGGTTGAGACCTTGCGGGTTGTGATGGAGTTGGCGCAATTTCCCCTGCGAAAGAAGATCCTCCCGTGGAGGAAGCTTTCGCGGTAGGTCCCACAACAGACACCTGAGTAGATTTATCCACGGTCTCTGTGGCGACAGAGATGCTACCAACAGAATCTTGCATTGAGATTGTTTTATCTTTAGCAATACTTGTTGAATTAACGGCGCTGGAGGATACGCATATCCTATCATTCCGTCCCAAGGGATCGACAGAGCGTCTACTGCAAATGCTCTTGGATCCGGACACGGAGACACATACGTCTGCAACTGATTGTTGAGATGTGTCGCAAATAAGTCTATCATTGGCCGTTCCCATTGGTAGCAAATCTGATTGAATACTTGTTTGTTGAGAGTCCACTCCGACGGCAACAAGCGACCCTTTCGTGAAAGGGAGTCTGCTAGCACATTCAGACGACCCGGTATGTGACGGACCGAAAGAAGAACGTGATGTTCTAGCGCAAACAGAAGGATTCTTTCCGTTAGATTGAACAACGGAACTGAATGAGTGCCTCCCTGATTCCGTATATACGCCACTACTGTCGTATTGTCGGATAGGATTTGGACATGAGCATTGTGAATAATGTCCATCCAGTGACGTAACGCAAGCCAAATTGACATCATTTCCTTGATGTTTATGTGCTTGCACAGGAATTGCGGATCCCAAAGACCCTGGCATCTCGAATCCGTTGGGATTAATGATGCACCCCAACCTGTTTGACTGGCATCCGTCATAATGGTAAAACTCGGATCCGGCAACTGCAGCGGAACTCCCGGAGTTAACCACTGAATGTTTGCCCAAGTCTGAATCTCTTGTTTCACTTGATCTGACAAGAGAACGTCTACATCGAGCGAATGAATTTTCACACTCCAATTCTGAGTGAAGAAAATTTGAAGAGGACGTGTGCGTAACCGCCCCATCGGAATGAGATCCGCGGCGGCTCCGCACAGACCTATCAGTCTCATAAATTCTCTCGCCGTGACTTTGTCTGCGTGCAGACAATAGCGAGCGTAACAACTGACTAATTTCGCTCTGGTTAACGGCAGACGAACGAGATTGTTGTGCGTCTCGAAGCTCATTCCCAGATGAGTGAATGACTTGGACGGCACCAGATCCGACTTCTCCTCGTTTACTATAAAACCGAGACGTCGGAGCAATAGAAGAAGATTCTGAACATCGTTCTGAAGCGTTAACTCGTTGCCGTACCTCTGAAGAATGTCGTCCAGGTAGGCCGACGTTACCGCAGACGAATGAGCTCGGAAATAGATCATTACCGAGTTCGTTACCCGAGTGAAAGCCCAGGGTGCTAGATTCAATCCGAAGCACATCGCCCGGAATTGATACACCACTCCTAGGACTGCGAAGCGTAGGTACTTTCGGAATGTCGGATGTACGATGACGTGAAAGTACGCATCTTTGAGATCTATGCTTGTTGCATAATCGTTCATCCGAATACTCGCTCTGACCGACCGAATCGTCTCCATATAATACTTCGGAGCGACGATCAGCTTGTTTATCCAGCTCAAATCTATGACTGGACGGAACGAGCCGTCTGGTTTCGGAACCAGAAACAGATGGCTGTAGAATCCCGGAGATTCCTGGTTTTCTACGACCTCTACCACGTTCTTCATTAAAAGAGACTGCACCTCTGATAACAGAGCGTCTCTTTTCTGCGGATTTGACGGAAGATGAGTCCACTTTGGACTTCGAGTTAATGGAGGCTTTCGTTTGAAGGATATCTTTAGACTTTCCGAAGTCACTCCTCTCACCCAAGGGTCGTCCGTAATCGACGCCCATTCTTGTGAAAAGCTCGACAACCTTCCGCCAACCGGTACGCGATAGAGGTTTAAGCCATCACCTCCAGGACCTGCGAGGCCTGCGGTAGGAGAAACCACGTCCTCCACGACCCGCACCTCGCCCCGTCGACCTCGGGGCGTCCGACCGATTGTCCCGGCCTGAAGGACGTCCCGAACGAGAGTCGCTACCCTGACGGTCTCTCGAATAAGACCAAGAGGACGCACCGGAACCTCTATAGGAACCTCTCTTGGGCGCATTGTCTTATTCTTGTCTGCTGTATCCAACTTCTTAGAAGCAGATTCGAACAACAGAGAATCCGAAGCTTTCTTTGTAATTTTATCATAAATAGCAGAAAGCTTGCCGTCAAAGAAAAGTTCTCCTGAGACCGAAGCGACTCTAAGAGAGTTCTTCACCTTAGTATCCACTAGTGTGGATGTAGCTAGGGCTGCGTCACGTCTAACCAACTCCAGATTTGCCACTGAAAGGGCGGAGTTACACGTGGAATAAGCTACTGCCCTTGAAAGAAGTCTTAAAGAGGATTGTATATCCTGAAACTCTTTCCCTTGAAGGCGTAGTGATAACGCCTTAGTAAGGTGATCTGCGTAAGATAAGGCATCTAAATTGGCTCTGTTAGACGCAATAGCTGTTTCCAACACCGCGGTTGGAATAGAAGCCGACGACGGTAATGATAGCTCTAAGTCTTCCGCCTCGTCGTCCATATGCAGAGGAACTCTCGGAATACCCTGTCCTGCCGTATCGAATTTATTCCTTGCATTAATGAAAGGCAGGTTGAGAGTATTAGAGGACAAGAAACCTGCTTTCCCCGTCTTGGAAGCAAGTTTAAATATAGCGTCGTTTAATAATTCAAATGTTCTTGCAACATTATTGGACTGCGACGGAAACTCGGGAGCGATGTCCCTGAACCGCTCAAAAAATTCAGAGTCCAATGACGCTATAATCCTCTTGTCCGGAACCGCAGCAGTCTGGCCCGACGGAACAACTTGAGGGAGAAAGTGCCGGATGAAGTCCACGGCAGCTTTATGTTGTTCCGAAAGGGATAGCTCCAAGTCATCCGTATCCCTTTCACCATCCGGTCGGACCTCATGATGTTCCCGGTCGTCCGCCCCCGATGCTTCGGCGGAGCGTACCGACCCAGCGCCGTCGGATAATTCTCGATCCGACACCGTTTCTGTCGGCTGCTGGGATGCTGCGATAAGCTGTGCTATCTGCACAAGAATGTCCGGCGTCGAGACCTGCGGAGGCGCAGTCTTTCGCTGCTTCGCCGAGGGCAGCTCCGCATCAGATGGCTCCCGCATACTTTTCCTATGCGAACATCCGGAGTCCATCGGTCTCGAATCCCTGGCTTCCGGATGGTGTGACCTTGTCGCCGAAGAATCCTTGATCGGCAAAGCTGGTAATATATCGGCGGTCACGCAGCCAAGGTGCGGTCGTGTGCGCTGACGAGAAGAGGAAGCCTTAACAGTCTCCGCGGACTCCTCATACAACGGAGCGTCCCGAGCGACGGACGTATGCTCCGCTAAAGACACATTTTGTACCACAACATCTGGTCCCAGATGTTGTTGTACGAGAGAGGGGCCTCTCTCGCTCGCGGCCCGGCTGGACCTGGACGAGCTAGGAACTGGACTCAAAGGCTTCCTCCGTTCTCGCTTACTATCCGCCGTCACTGGGTGTGCATCTATTATGTTTATAGTGCTCGCATCACCCAAAATTTCCTCCTGGACCGCATCGGACGAACCCGGCTGCCGAACCATTCGGTGAATGGACGCTACACCGGGCGAGCTAGCGGACGACATTTGTCTAATCTCCATGAGCACTTTTGCCGCTAGCTCTGAATTCATTTGTGACAACGGACGCACACTTGTAGAAGATAACATGGAAACATCACCCTGTTCTTGTTCCTCTGAAATAGAAACTGAGAGAGTAGAGTGACCTTGCGGAGAAAGAGCCGGCATAGCCCTTTCTCCAGAAACAACATATCATGACACACGTTTCCAATGTTTCTCATCCCAATATTCACATATAGGACAGGGATTAATGCGAGAACACTGACTACAATTAATACAATGATCATGAAAGTCAGAGGAAGATTTCTTCCTATTACAATTTGAACAATGTCCCTTCATTGTGAAAGGACAACAACAAGTCCTAGTTACTCGCAAAAACCCCTGACACAAAGATACATAATAACATGATCCATTAATAAATGAAAAAACAATTGCAAATCAAAATAATTTTGAAAAAATATTTTTTCAGCGAAGCCCAAGTTGCTGAAAAGTAACTTTGAGCCCCAATGGATCCGATGGCAAAGTGTGGTCAAAAATTTTAAATTTATATTAAATAATTAATGAGACACTTACGGATAATATAAATGTATCTTATAGTGAGATAAACTACAGCAAAGGCAAACAGCCCCCCTCAAAAAAGGCTGTTGCCAATGTAAACAAACAGTGTAAAAACACCAGAAAACATGACTCCAGGCACTGAAAAAACTGGCCCGGAATCAGTCATCAAAATTACACTCTATCTGATGCAAAACAGAGACTCCCAGGGGAGAATCTGCAGAACATCAGATGGAAGATGCAGAACACAACGTTATACACCCATGGGTGAAAACGTAACTATGGGGAAAATAACAGAAAACATTCTGTAACCAAGCAACTCTCCCAGGAAATTTTAGAAATGAACTTTCTCAAAAATATGCCAAAAGCATGGGAGAATTGCAAGGGGGGACTTTAGAAGGCTGGGGAGAGGAAACACTGAATAAGCAGTGCAACATTTAGCAAGAATGACAACAAGAGGCCCATGCCTCGAAAATAGGCAACTTAACATAATTTCATCAAAAAATTTTAAGTACAGCCCTGATAATTTTTTGTCACTTCTTTTTCCTCTCCTCCTTCTATCCTCCTTAGAATCACATTTTCTCCAAAAATTACGTGTCTGGCATCCTTTAAACTGAGATTTACAAGCACAAAGATCAGTGAGATGTTGACTGATGAAGGGCCAAACAGAGAATGATAATTGGCGCCAATTTCGGGACGTCTGCGTCACTGCGTATGCGCAGTAGAGGCGTAGTATGGAGGTCTTTTAGGACATGATTTCTTTTTGTTTTGGATGCAAATTTTGGGGATTGGGGGGCAAAATTTGTGTTTGGCCCTGGTTTTGTTAGAGTTAGCACCAGCTAAGTCTGGGTCATTGGTACAGTATAAAAATATAGCATTATTTGAATGACTGATCATTACCTACGTTCAGAACATGTAAGCTACATTTTGAATATCATAAATTTGTGGCTAAATAAAGTGAGACAACAAGAGACCCCAAGAGGCCTTAATCACTCACCTGAGAAAGTTGCTTAAAGAAGGATTTAAGGTCACATTCACTCAGCTCGGTCAAATATGACTGAATTTGTTGAGTTCCTAGTGGCCGTATGAGAAACATTTGCGGGGTGTAAGATTCAGATTCAGATTCTTGATTCACGGTACACATACATGTAAAATGGTTACAAATAAACATATTGCACAAATGTAATGTGAAGTATACCGTGGGAAGTGGCATAGCCAGATTGGCTGTCTACCTGCCACCCCCTGGAAGAAGATGGGGTGATTGCAAACAGACTGTGACTGAAAGAATGAACTGAGAGCCAATTATGTGACACATGATGGAGAATGACGATCGAATCATTACTTTTCTGATATTAGAGTATTAGTGTTTCATTTTCGCCAGCAGAAAGACGGTGATTCAAGGTAGGCAAGAAGCAACCTGCCTATAGGACTCCCTCCACTACTTATCATAACACATGAGGGCGGCAACAAGTCCCATCGTGAAGTTCGTATCGTTTAGACTGCGACAAGGAGGTTGGTCATGATGTTTGGGTGTGGTGTCTACGTTAGCTGCATCATCATCGTAGGATGACGAATGTTATTGATTTATTTGTGTAGACTTTTATTTGCAAGTTCTTACTTGTATCCATATAGTATTTTACATAGCATCACTGTAAGGAGGAAGCGCGACAGGTTGCACAAGACGAGGATTCCAGATTTAGACGCGGACCACGACTTTGACAATTTACGAAGTTTACGAAGTGCAATCAGGGCAGTAGGGATTGTTGCAGCTGACATAACTGGAATATGAGGAAATGAATGTGGAAGTTAACTTGTTCTTAAGCATGCTTCTGTCGCTAATATTACGAGTTGTGTCGTCCAGAGCATTCCATAGTTTCGGGAAGGAGTATAAAGGAAATTTATCCAGAGTTTGGGTCCGTGTTTTTTCTATGTATAGGAGGCCTGACTGTCTAGTTCTCCTACCAGATGGATTGTCAGTAATTTTAAATATATCATTGAAAGACACCGGTAATCTGCCGTTCTGCCAGTCAAACACGAACAGTAGTGCATGTAGCCTAAACAAATCATCAACCTTGAGTATTTGGTTTTCTTTAAACAGGGGATCTGTATGAGAATTGTACTTTTTGTTATTAATTATTCGTATTGAACGTTTTTGCAGGACAGCTAGTTTTTTGATAGCTCTTGAGTTGCCCCATGCCTGGATTCCGTATACCAAATGGCTATGTATGAGGGCGTAATACAAAGTTTTCATAGCTCCGTGGGGGAGATTATTTTTAACTTTGTTTAGACTATAGTTTGCGCGTGCTATTTTCGAGCATAATCGGGATATGTGAGCCTTGTAGGATAAATGTTCATCAATGCTAATTCCCAAGAATTTAACAGATTTTTCTGTTTCGGTGGCCCCAACTTTGTTAATGTTTTGGTTATTTACTTTTACCTCTTGACAAAGATTATTGTTCCTACCTTTATTTGGATTAAGTATGATGTACGAGGTTTTCTTAGCATTCAGCATTAACTGGTTCACAGAGCACCGTTCGAATAGTTTCTGGAGCTCGTCATTGAAATACGATGTAATGGGATTATTATCGGAGCCCGGGCAGTGTGCAGTGGTGTCATCGGCAAATGATAAAAGATTGAGTGATGTTGAGTTACTTATATCATTTATATATAAAAGAAAAAGAATAGGGCCTAAAATCGAGCCCTATGGTACACCACAACTCTGTTTGGCTAAGTTTGATTTGTGTTCTCCGTACGTGACATATTGAGACCTGTTGGACAAGTAACTTCTAAACCAATTGTTGGTGACACCTCGGATGCCATATTTTTCCAGTTTACCTAATAGTATTTCATGATTTATGGTGTCAAAAGCCTTTGACAAATCCAGGAACAGTGCTAAGGTGCTGTTTTTTTCTTCTTTATTATTTTCTATTGCAATGCTTTTAAGGAGCTGAAGAACTGGATGAATAGTACTATGTCGCTTTCGGAACCCATATTGGTGAGGGTATAAAATATTAAACCTATTGAGGAAACTCTCTAGCCTCACTTCCATGAGTTTTTCCATTACTTTTGAGAATACCGGAAGTATACTGATAGGTCTGTAATTTGTAAAGCTGTGCTCCTCACCCGCTTTAAATATGGGTATCACCTTCGCGATCTTCATCCTGTCTGGTACTTTGCCGTTTAGGAAAGAGTTGTTAATTACATGTGTTAGAGGATCCAATACTTCGGTTATCGTATGCTTAAGAAGACAGGTTGTGATGTCATCGCAGTCTTTAGATAATTTTGGCTTCATTTTATTTACTACTCGGTTGACTTCTGTGGGATTTGTGGGTATTAAATAGAGATTATTGGAGACATTGTTGTCCATGTAATCTGTGTAGGACTTATTAGTTTTCTGAATCTGTTCGGATGTGTTTTTTCCAATGTTGATAAAGAAATTGTTGAATTCTTCTGCGATGGCATGGGGCTCGCTTAACTCGACGCTGTCCTGGATGAAGAACGAGGGTAATCTGGCTTCAGGTTTTCCTTTATTGATGGCTTCGTTTAAAATCTGCCACGTTCTTCGCATATTGTTTTTGTTTTCGTTTAGGATATCTCTATAATAGGTAGCTTTACATTGTTTTTTTACCTTGTTGAAGATTCTACAGTAGTTTTTATAGTTTTCTGAGTTCCTTTCGGTGGGAGCTTGGAGTTTTTTCTTGTAGAATTTTTCTTTGTTGTTGGAGGATATTACAAGCCCTCTTGTCATCCATGGCTGTTTTTTAATAAATTTTTTGTTCTGGCTAACACGTTTGAGAGGGAATGCTCTTTCATAGGCTTCCATATAGATGTTTAGAAAGGTTTCATATGACTCATTGGGACAATTCGACTGCATTACAGGATTAAAATCACTTTGCGAGATAAGTGTTTTAAATTCAACTATTCTTTCTGCATTTATTATTCTTTTTAGTGTAAAGTGTGGTGTATCTTTTGGTTTGGGTTTTTCCTCAATATAGAAAACACCAAAATGATCTGACACGTCAGATATGACTATTCCAGGTAATGCTGCTTGTGAAACATTATTAGAGAAGATATGATCTATCAGAGTAGCAGAACGACAGGTTACTCTCATTGGCTTGGTGATATACGGCAGAAAGCCTTGACTGAACATGAGATTAACAAATTCTTCCGTTTTTGAGTGTGTAGTTGCTTTTAAAAGGTCCAGGTTAAGATCCCCCATAATATAAACTTTTTTATTTTCGGCATTTAAAACATTCGTTATTTCATTTAATTTTGATAAGAAAAGGCTGATGTCGGCTTTAGGAGGAGTGTTGGGTCTATAAATAACGCCAATAATTCTGGGTTGGTATTTATCTTTAATTTCATTAAACAGAGATTCGAAGACATGGGGAATAAAGAACGAAATATCATTACGAACTCTGTAGGGTATTCCTTCTTTAATATATAGACCAACCCCTCCTCGACCATCATCATTCTCGTGTCTCATACGTTTAATAATCGGGGCATAGCCATCCAGACTGAACGACATCTCTGGAGGAATTCGGAAAATTTTGGTAAGTCCTATTATGTCGAAGAAGTTCTTTCCTGTTGTAGGTTATATAGCATGTTTTGAAAAGAATCCCAATGGGCCTTCAGGCTTTGGCAATTGAGATGGAATATTGAGAATCCTGCGTCTATTTTACAAACCATTGACTGAAAGTCTCTAGGCGAAAAGTAGTTGCAGTCAGTTACGTGGTTTTTATATGGGGATTCATCATTTTCTGTCAAGGAACATATTTTCTCATTATAGAGCTGTATAAAGTCGTACTCTACGTCTACCTGCACCTCGTCGAGTGTAATGTTACCCGCCATAATTCACCAACATACTACCATCCTCTCTCGCTGGACAAATATATAAAACATAACTACAATATATTGTTCCAAGATGAAGATAAAAGGAGGTTAAGTCCCAGATATAGTTCAACTGTTGGACGGGTTGAGACGTTATTTCTTTTTCATTTCTAGTCACAGTCTGTTGCGGTAATAGTATGTAATTGGGAGTTTGTTTAGAAATGAAAATTTTCTGTACAAACAGGATAAAAACACTGTAGTTTATATACAAGTACGTCGGGTGCAACATCACCCTACCTAAGATCACATCAAAGTGATATGGTATCTTGGATGAATGACTGAACAAATAAATTTACAATTAAAGGACTTTACAGTAAAACAATGGATTCAATGAGGATAGAGAATGAGTGAGTGAATTTGTAAAAGACGAGGTGGAGTAATATGAATGAATGAATGAATGAATGAATGAATGAATGAATGAATGAATGAATGAATGAATGAATGAACTATCATCATCGAGGGGGTCATAAGCCTTATTTCAGAGACAAAAAAAAATAAAAAATCCCGAAAAACAAACAAAAGTGTACAAATCTTGAAAATTGAATAGTTGTCAATGGCCAATGGCGCTGAGAGTTTTGACGTTACACTTGGCAGACGGTCAATGATCAACCGGGTGAGAATTTGGGATTAAAGTTATTTCACTGGTACTAAGTTGACGAACTAGCGTTGGCTGTATTTCAAGGTATAGTTTCACTAATTAAAAGTTGATTTGTTAATGAATAATATTGCATAATTACATCATGGAATGTACACTTTAATAACTAACAATTAATAAACATAACAGCCCTTAAAACGACCAACAGACGACATTCATAAGAAGTATTATTGAGAGACCGATTTGTCTTCCAGCTCACGACCCCAATGATGCTGAATTGACGATTTAGCGCAAGAGGGCACAACAGGGTATAAATTATCTGATGAATTGTTTAAGTGCTCTTGATCAAAAATAAATAAGGTGGAGGTACTTTAATTTTTTACCCTAAACAGCAAGTCAGTCACACATCCACACGCTCGATCAGTCAAGCACCCACACATCCATCCATCTGATCGTCCACCCAGAAGGAACGAACAAATGAACGAACGAATGAACGAACGAACAAACGAACGAATGAATGAGAGAACGAATGATTGAACGATTGAATGAATGACACTAGTAACACTATGAATGAATGAATGAATGAATGAATGAATGAATGAATGAATGAATGAATGATTGAATGGCACTAGTAACATTAATAACGAACGAATGAGTGAATGAATGAATGAATGACACTAGGAAATAGTAAACAAGTTCTATGCTACTTGTTCCATCCGTTATGTCGAGATACACTGTCCACGGCCCCCATAGGAACAGGCTCACTTTGATGAGCACGCAGATTCGGTGGTTATTTGTGAAAAGCGTTGGTCGGTTTTGGACGCTATGCAGAGCAAAGGGTGAATAGCCGAGTGAAAACTATTGTGGGCTAAAGTTATCTTGCTCGAACTAGCTTGACGAACTAGGGCGGAAAGCACTGCGTGTGATGATGACGATCATTTGCAGAGCCGACGGTTGGTGAATACCCAAGTAAAAACTATTGTGGGCTAAATGTATCTTGCTCGAACTTACTTAACTAGCTCGTCAATGCAGCACCAGCGAAATAACTGTCCCCCCACCCCTTCCCCTTGCTCTGGGTCAAGTACCCCAGAACGAAGAGGGCAGCAGGACAGAGTCACTACCGGAACAGAAAGCCTAACTATAGTTGCAACTGTTTAGTGGACGACATTCTGCGCAACAGATAATGGACCTAAACATCGAAGGTTGCCAGAAATGGACTCAATATTTCTAAGATAAAAATTTGTGAACGTGGAAGGCTGAGACCAATATGCAGCCTTCATCAAATCGGTAATAGCAACACTATTAGCATAAGCCCAAGATGTAGACAGCACTCTTACTTAATGTCCCGAAATCTTAAGCACAGACTGCTGAGTTGAAGATAATTTTTCGTAAGCAGTATGGATAGTTAATTGAATCCATTCTTGCAATAGAATGGACTGTAATGTCCTTTCTATTATGCAGCAGAGACAGAAAGAAACGCTTACGTCTCTTTCTGATAAACTCAGATCTACGTTTGTAAATACGCATGGCTCTAACTGGACAGGGCAAAGGCCTATGAACGTCTGAAGATGGCAGAGCCTTAATAACGATAGGTTCAGGATACTTATTAGGAGCCTGATTCTCAGCCAAAAATCCAGCATTAGTAGTTAAAGTAATAGTATTACCAACACTACGATAGTGAGAATAATCAACTGATAGTGCATGAAGCTCACTAAGTCTTCTGGCAGAAGAGAAGGCTAAGAGAAAAGCTGTCTTATAAGATAAGAATTTGAAGACCACTGTATCAAGAGACTCAAATGGCGCTTCTTTTAGCTTCAGAAGAATCCAAGCTAAATTCCATTTAGGAATTAACCTAAGGGTTCTAGGTCTATTATCGAAAAGTTTTTCACTAACTTAGATAAAGAGACATTAGATCCAAGCTGTAACCTATCATGATGAGCATAGGTATCTGATAGCATAGACCTATAACCCTTAATGGTTATTGGCTGCAGTTTGATTTCGTCAAACAAGTAGACCAGAAAATTAGCAATGTCTGGAATGGAGGGATCATAAATATCATAGAATGATCCCTACACCACCTATAGAAAACCTTCCACTTAGCAGCATAATTTAGCGAAGAGGAGGTCCTCCTACAGTTAGAAATTGCATCCACTGCCTGTCCTGTAAAATGCTTGAAGGACCGCACAACGGAAATACGTGAAGGTTGAGACCTTGCGGGTTGTGATGCAGTGTGCGCGATTTTCCCTGCGAAAGAAGGTCCTCCCGTGGAGGAAGCTTCCACGGAATGTCCCATAACAGACACCTGAGTAGATTTATCCATGGTCTCTGAGGTGACAGAGATGCTACCAGCAGAATCTTGCAGTGAGATTGCTTGATTTTTAGCAATATCTGCAGAATAAAGGGAGCTGTAGGATACGAGTATCCTATCATTCCATCCCAAGAGATCGAGAGAACGTCTACTGCAAACACTCAAGGATCTGGGCATGGCAACACATACGTCTGCAACTGATTGTTGAGATGCGTCGCAAATAAGTCTATCATTGGACGATCCCATTGGTAGCAAATCTGATTGAATACTCGTTTGTTGAGAGTCCATACTGACGGCAACATGCGACCTCTCCGAGAAAGGAAGTCTGCTAGAACGTTCAGACAACCTGGTATATGATGGGCCGATAGAAGAACGTGATGCTCTAGGACAAACAGGATCCTTTCCGTTAAATTGAATAACGGAATGGAATGAGTGCCTCCCTGGTTCCGAATGTACGCTACTACTGTCGAATTGTCGGACAGAATTTGAACATGCGAATTCTGAAGAATGTTCATTCATTGACGTAGCGCAAGCCATATTGACATCATCTCTTTATGTTTATGTACTTGTTTAGGAACTGCGGATCCCAATGACCCTGGCAACTCGAATCCTTGGGCTCAGAGTTGCGCCCCAACCTGTTTGACTCGCATCCGTCATTATCGTAAAACTCGGATCCGACAGTTGCAGTGGTACTCCTTGAGTTAACCACTGAATATCTGCCCAAGTCTGAATCTCTTGTTTCACTTGATTCGACAAGACAATGTTCGATTCGAGCGAATGAGTCTTCACATTCCAATTCTGAGATAAAATATATGTGGAGTGGACGAGTGCGTAGCCACTCCATCGGAATAAGATCTGCAGCGGGTCTGCATAAACCTGTCAGTCTAATGAATTCTCTCGCTGTTACTACATTTGAGTGAAGACAAAAGCGAGCGTAACAACTGACTAATATCGCTCTGGTTAACGGCAGACGAACTAGATTGTTGTGCGTCTCTAAGCTCATTCCCACGTGGGTGAAAGATTTGGACGGCACTAGATCCGACTTCTTTTCGTTTACTATGAAACCGAGACGTCGGAGCAATTGAAGCCGACTCTGAACATCGTTCTGAAGCGTTAACTTACTGCCATAACCCTGAAGAATGTCATCCAAGTAGGCAGACGTTAGCACAGACGAATGAGCTCGGAAATGAGTCATTACCGAGATCATTATTCGAGTGAAGGCCCAGGGCGCTAGGTTCAGACGAGGGCATCATTGCTCGGAACTGAAAACAACTCCTGGGACAGCGAAGAGAAGGTACTTTCTAAACGCCGGATGTACCATGACATAAAAGTATGCATCCTTGAGATCTATGCTCACAGCATAATCGTTCACTCAAGTGCTCGCTCTGACCGATCGGATGGTCTCCATATAAAAATTTGGAGCCACGATCAGCTTGTTTATCCAGCTCAGATCTATAACTGGATGAAACGAGCCGTTTGAACTTGGAACCAGGAACAGGTGACTGCAGAAAACTGGAGATTCCTGGTTTTCTACGACGTCTATAGCGTTCTTGTCCAGAAGAGATTGAACTTCTGATAGAAGCGAATCTCTCTTCTGAACATTTAACGGAAGCTGAGACCAGCGTGGACTTCGAGTTAACGGAGGTTTTTCCTTGAAGGACAGTATAGACCTTCGGAAATAACCCCTTGCATCCATGGGTCGTCCGTAATTGACTGGAACGCAATAGAGGTTTAGACCATCACCTCCTGGCCCTGCAAGGATTGCGGAAGGAGAAACCACGTCCTCCACGACCCGCTCCTCACCCAGTCGACCTAGGGGTGTCTGACCGGATATCTCTGCCAGCATTACGACCCCTATGTAAGTCGCTACTCTTGACGGTCTCCGGAGTAAGACGTAGAGGCTTTCTTAGATCCTCTATAGGAACTTCCTTTGGACGTATTCGCCCCCGAAGTACCTGCCTTACTCCTCCCTGCTGAGTCCGACTTTTTCAAAGTGGAATAAAAGCAGAGAATCCGAAGCTTTCTTAGTAATCTGATTATAGATTGTAGAAGGCTTAACGTCGAAGAGAAGCTCTCCTGAGACCGGAGCGACTGGAAGAGAGTTTTTTCACCTTACTATCCACTCTTGTGGATGCAGCCAGGGCAGCATCACATCTGACTAACTCCATATTGCCACTGAAAGGGCGGAGTTATACGTAGAATATGCTAAAGCCCTCGAAAGAACTCTTAAGGAAGTTTGAACATCCTGGAATTCTTTCCCTTCGAGACGCAGTGATAACGCTCTTGTAAGGTGATCTGCGTGAGATAATGCGTCTAAATTAATTCTATTAGACGAGATTGTCGTCTCCAGTATACTGGAGTTAAAATAGACATGGACGCCGGCAATGACAATTCCAGGTCTTAAGCCTAGACGTCCAAATGCAGAGGAACTCTCGGCACGCCTTGTCCTGCCGTTTCAAATCTATGTCTAGCATTGATGAAAGGCAGCTGTATAGCGTTAGGCGATAAGAAACCGGATTTGCCAGTCTTAGAGGCTAGCATGAATATAGCGTCATTCAAAAGTTCAAATGTCTGTGACATTTCTAGACTGGGTCGGAAACTCAGGGACAGTGTCCCTAATCTGGCCGTAAAAGTCTGTGTCCAGTGACGCTTTCAGTTTCTTATCAGGTAACGCAGCATTTTTGTCCGGAGAAACAACTTCTAAAAGGTGATGTCGGATGAAATCTACGGCCACCTTAAGTTGTACGGAAAGGGAAAATTTCAGCTGTGCCGATTCCCTTTTACCATCCGCCTGGATCACATAAGAATCTTAGTCGTCCCTTACTGACTCTGCAGGGGAGCGAACCGACCCAGCTTGCTCAGACAGTTTCTTCACTGAAAAGGTTTCTGATAGCTGCTGGGATGATGCGATGAATTAAGCTATCTGTGATAGCAAGTCCGTCACGGAGGCCTGTGGAGCCGCAGTCTTTCGTAATTTAGCCGCTGGAAGCTCCAGAGACGTTAATTCCTGCATACTTCTGATATGCGAACGTCCCAACTGGAAAGGCCTCGTGTCCTTGGCTAGCGGATGGCGTGACCTGGTCGACGTGGACTCCCTGGTCAGCTAAACAGGCTGCATATCTGCGGTCACATAGCCAAGGTGCGGTCGTGTGTGCTGACGTGAGGGTGAGGAAGCCAACAGACAAGCCGCGTTGGACTGTCTATGCGACGGAGCGTCCCAAGCAGGAGGAGTGGACGTATGCTCCGACTAATGAAAGTTACATACAACAACATCTCGGCCCAGATGTTGTTGTAAGAGAGAGGGGGCCTCTCTCGCTCGTGGTCCAGATAGACTTGGATGAGCTAGCTACCGGACTGACTGGCTTCCTCCGTTCCATCCTCTGATCCATCGTCGCCGGGTGTGCGTGATTCGAGATTATAGTGCTCTGCTCGCAACACCCCTTCTCCTCTCCTGGACCGCAACGGATGAACCCGGCGTCACAAATATTTTGTGAATGCTTGCTTCACCGGGGGAACTAGCGGCACGACAAGTGACCGTCGATCCTATGTGGGACCTCTTAGGCACTTGCCGCATTCCTTGAGCACTTTGCCGCTAGCTCATTATTGCGACGATGGAAGCACACTTTAGAAGACATCACGGAAACATCACCCTGTTCTTGTTCCTCTGAAAAAGAGACAGAAAAAACTAGAGTGACCCCGTGGAGAGAGGACAGGCATGGACCTCTCACCACTAACAATATACAGTGACACACGTCTCCAACGTTTGTCATCTGAATTGGCACACACTGAGCAAGAATTAGTGCAAGTACACAGAGTACAACAAATACAATGACCATGAGAATCAGAGGAAGACTTCCTCAATTTACAATGGAACAATATTCTTTCATTTTGGAAAAATATTAAACAGTCATTGTACTCACACCAACCCTTGAAAACAAAGATACATAATAATAATAATCCATTACAAACATTTCGAAAATTAATTCAAAAGAAAAAAAAATTTTCGAAAAATTTTCAAGATGGGCCCAAGTTTCCAATGGGAACAGTGAGCCCAAATGGATCCCAAAAAAGCCTAAGTGTGTACAAAAATTTTTAAAACATGTTTAAAATTAATGTCACACTTACGGACAATATTAATGTATCTGGCTATGAGTAGAACTAATAGGAGACAAGGAATCACTGTCAGAAGTGACCGTTGTCAACAAAAACAAAAGTGAAAAACTGTATAAACAAGACTCCAGGCACTGATAATATGGCCCGAAATCAGTAACCAACTTAAACACTATCCGATGTAAAACAGAGGTTTCCTGAGAAGATACTGCAGTACATCAGATGGTAGATGCATGACCGAAATGCCTAACCAACCTAGGTTGAGGACGTAACCATGGGGGAAAAACAGAATAAACATTCTGTTACCAAGCCAAAACTCCCAAGAAATTTCAGTAAAAAAATTACAAAAATTATGCCAAAAGCATGGGAGAATAGCAAGGGGGGTATTAAGGAAAGGGAGAGAGGAAACTCTGAACAAACTGTGGAAATTTCATAACAAGAAAGTAAACATCAGGCCTATGACCCGAAATTAGGGAACATGCAATAATTTTGCATAAAAATTATAAGTTGCAGCCCTGAACACATCCTTCCACTGTTTCTTCCTCTCATCCTTTTATTTTATCCTCAGATCCACCATTTCTCTCATGGTTATGTGTCTGGCATCATTTTAACTGAGATTATAAGCACAGATATCAGTGAGATGTTACTGATTTCAGGGCCAAACAAAGAATGAGGATTTGGCTCCACCTTCGTTACTTCCTGGACACTGCACATGTGCAGTGGACAAAAGTATGGAGGTCCAAATAGGACATTTAATTTTTGGATTTTGATGCAAATTTTGGGGATTGGAGGGGCAAAATTTGTGTTTGGCCCAAGAATTTACAAGTTAGCACCAGCTAAGTCTGGGTCATTGGTACAGTATAAAAATATGAGAAACTAGAGGCTCTAAAGAGCCTGTAATTGCTCACCTGGAACTACATATAAAAATGTGATTTCCCATGTAGTCCTTCAGCCAGGTGGGTACAAATCAGCTCGCCAGTACCAAATTTGCGCGCAAATTGCCACTGCATTTTTCCATGAGATTAGTATCTCTAGTACATGGAAATGCATGATAGCAAGTCAGATTTCACAGCTTTCAATGAAAAATCTGCATTCAATCAATTATCAGAAAAACGAACCTCGTTTCGACATTGGGGTAGGGGAAATATTTCACTATTTTAAATGGAAATGGGGCACCACTGCAATAAATCTTTCAGCATTATTTTGATAAATATTGAAATACACGCAAAACGACACGTAAATTGTGTATGTGAATTTGGAAAGTAGTCCATTATGTAAGGTCAAAGGTCGTTTAAGTGCCAAAAACAGTATAAAATTTGCAGAAATTATGGTACAAATATCTGGATAGGTAACATATGAATTACTTTTAATGGTAGTACATGTCCATACTGTCTCCAAATACACACTGTGTGTTTTACATGTGGTAAAATCTACTGAACTAGTCACCCAGTTACACAAAATGGTTGAGGGGAGGTTAACTGGTAGAGAGCAGGAAGCCCATATTTGGGCTTTATTCTAAAGGGCAGGTACTGTAACATAAAAGCTTCATATTCTGTGAATGTGCTTCATATTATCTTAAAAGTGAAATTATTTATTCTGTGTGAATTTTCCTCGTTACAATTTATGGGAGAGTGCCCATTGGCACTCTCCCATAAATTGTAACAAGGCAAAGACATGTGAACAAATTCTGACGACCAAAAGTTAAAAAATTTATAGTAATTTATATATTTTTTATACTTACCAATGACCCAGACTTAGCTGGTGCTAACTCTAACAAAACCAGGGCCAAACACAAATTTTGCCCCCCAATCCCCAAAATTTGCATCCAAAACAAAAAGAAATCATGTCCTAAAGGACCTCCATACTACGCCTCTACTGCGCATGCGCAGTGACGCAGACATCCCGAAATTGGCGCCAATTATCATTCTTACTGGCAGTGCCTGGTCAGCGCTATGTACTCAGCGGGGAGGCAAGAGTTCCCAACTCCAGGGAGGGCCATCCCTGTCTGGGTCATTGGTAAGTATAAAAAATATATAAATTACCATAAATTTTTTAACATTTTTATACTGTACCAATGACCCAGACTTAGCTGAATAGTAAACAGGCTGGAGGGCCTAGGACATAGAGGAAAATCCAATAAGCTCAACTATATAGTAAAGAGGTAACCCCTTAAGGAGAAAAGGAGTATTAGGCTTTACATGTATCTTTCTTATTTAAATTAAATTAGAAAGATACACTACCCTTAATAATTGAGCACAATAACATTCATGTTCTCTATTAACATCCAGTATATCCCTTATACTAATTATTTTTAAAGTAAGCCAATAAATAAAGTAGTCCAGAGAATTGAGACTCTTTATAGTCATTTAAAAGTGTCCGAGTATTGTATATTAAAGCCCGTTTGACACTTGACATATACAAATGCTTCACACCGAGCTACACTTTAAAAATAAGACATGAATGAATTTTAACATTAATATTACACTTAAAACCATCCCGGAAGCGACTCAGAAATACTGACTTGGAGGAGGCATTCCCTTGCTTTTCACTATAAAGCAGGTGACCTAAGGGAACACCCGCCCCCCCCCCCCCCTTCCCCTTGCCCTGGGTCAAATAGCCCAGAGCGAAGAGGGCAGCCGGACGGAGTCACTGCCGGAACAGAAAGCCTGCATAACTATAGTTGCAACTGTTTAGTGGACGACATTCTGAGCAACAGATAACGGACCTAAACAATGCAGGTCTCCAGAAATGGACTCAATATTTCTGAGATAAAAATTCGTAAATGTGGATGGCTGAGACCAATAAGCAGCCTTCATTAAATCTGTAATAGCAACACTATTAGCATAAGCCCAGGAAGTAGAAAGAGCTCTTACTTCATGAGCGGAAATCTTAAGCACAGACTGCTGAGAAGAAGATAAACTCTCATAAGCAGTACGGATAGTTAATTGAATCCATCTAGCAATAGAATGGACCGAAATGTCCTTTCTATTAGGCATCAAAGACAGAAAGAAACGTTTCCGTCCCTTTCTGATAAACTGAGATCTCTGTTTATAGATACGTAACGCTCTAACAGGACAGAGTAAAGGCCTACGCCCATCTGAAGACGGAAGAGCCTTAATAACAATAGGTTCCGGATATTTATTAGGAGCCTGATTCTTAGCTAAATAACCCACATTAGTAGTGAAGGTGATAGTGTTCCCGACACTACGATAGTGAGAATCATCCACCGACAGTGCATGAAGCTCACTGACTCTTCTAACAGAAGAGAAAGCTAAGAGAAAAGCTGTCTTATAAGATAAGAATTTGAAATCTACTGTCCCAAGAGGTTCAAATGGCTTTTCCTTCAATTTTAGAAGAACCCAAGCTAAATTCCACTTAGGAATTAATCTAAGAGTTCTGGGTCTATTTATCGAAAAGTTTCTAACCAACTTAGATAAAGAGACATTAGATCCAATTTGTAAACTATCATGATGTGCATAGGTATCAGATAACATAGATCTATAACCCTTTATAGTAACAGGCTGCAGTTTGATTTCGTCAAACAAGTATACTAGAAAGTTTGCAATGTCTGGTATAGAGGGATCGAATATATCTACAGAATGATCCCTACACCAACGATGAAAAACCTTCCACTTAGCCGCATAGTTTAGAGAAGAGGAGGTCCTCCTACAGTTAGAAATCGCGTCCACTGCTCGTCCTGTAAAGTGTTTGCCCTGCAAGAAGGACCGCACAACGGAAAAGGTTGAGACCTTGCGGGTTGTGATGGAGTTGGCGCAATTTCCCCTGCGAAAGAAGATCCTCCCGTGGAGGAAGCTTTCGCGGTAGGTCCCACAACAGACACCTGAGTAGATTTATCCACGGTCTCTGTGGCGACAGAGATGCTACCAACAGAATCTTGCATTGAGATTGTTTTATCTTTAGCAATACTTGATGAATTAACGGCGCTGGAGGATACGCATATCCTATCATTCCGTCCCAAGGGATCGACGAGCGTCTACTGCAAATGCTCTTGGATCCGGACACAGAGACACATACGTCTGCAACTGATTGTTGAGATGTGTCGCAAATAAGTCTATCATTGGCCGTTCCCATTGGTAGCAAATCTGATTGAATACTTGTTTGTTGAGAGTCCACTCCGACGGCAACAAGTGATCCTTTCGTGAGAGGGAGTCTGCTAGCACATTCAGACGACCCGGTATGTGACGGACCGAAAGAAGAACGTGATGTTATAGCGCAAACAGAAGGATTCTTTCCGTTAGATTGAACAACGGAACTGAATGAGTGCCTCCTTGATTCCGTATATACGCCACTACTGTCGTATTGTCGGATAGGATTTGGACATGAGCATTGTGAATAATGTCCATCCAGTGACGTAACGCAAGCCAAATTGACATCATTTCCTTGATGTTTATGTGCTTGCACAGGAATTGTGGATCCCAAAGACCCTGGCATCTCGAATCCGTTGGGATTAATGATGCACCCCAACCTGTTTGACTGGCATCTGTCATAATGGTAAAACTCGGATCCGGCAACTGCAGCGGAACTCCCTGAGTTAACCACTGAATGTTTGCCCAAGTCTGAATCTCTTGTTTCACTTGATCTGACAAGAGAACGTCTACATCGAGCGAATGAATTTTCACACTCCAATTCTGTGTCAAGAAAATTTGAAGAGGACGCGTGCGTAACCGCCCCATCGGAATGAGATCCGCGGCGGCTCTGCACAGACCTATCAGTCTCATAAATTCTCTCGCTGTGACTTTGTCTGCGTGCAGACAATAGCGAGCGTAACAACTGACTAATTTCGCTCTGGTTTACGGAAGACGAACGAGATTGTTGTGCGTCTCGAAGCTCATTCCCAGTTGAGTGAATGACTTGGACGGCACCAGATCTGACTTCTCCTCGTTTACTATAAAACCGAGACATCGGAGCAATAGAAGAAGATTCTGAACATCGTTCTGAAGCGTTAACTCGTTGCCGTACCTCTGAAGAATGTCGTCCAGATAGGCCGACGTTACCGCAGACGAATGAGCTCGGAAATAGATCATTACCGAGCTCATTACCCGAGTGAAAGCCCAGGGTGCTAGATTCAATCCGAAGCACATCGCCCGGAATTGATACACCACTCCTAGGACTGCGAAGCGTAGGTACTTTCGGAATGTCGGATGTACCATGACGTGAAAGTACGCATCTTTGAGATCTATGCTTGTTGCATAATCGTTCACCCGAATACTCGCTCTGACCGACCGAATCGTCTCCATATAAAACTTCAGAGCGACGATCAGCTTGTTTATCCAGCTCAAATCTATGACTGGATGGAACGAGCCGTCTGGTTTCGGAACCAGAAACAGATGGCTGTAGAATCCCGGAGATTCCTGGTTTTCTACGACCTCTACCGCGTTCTTCATTAAAAGAGACTGCACCTCTGATAACAGAGCGTCTCTTTTCTGCGGATTTGACGGAAGATGAGTCCACTTTGGACTTCGAGTTAATGGAGGCTTTCGTTTGAAGGATATCTTTAGACCTTCCGAAGTCACTCCTCTCACCCAAGGGTCGTCCGTAATCGACGCCCATTCTTGTGAAAAGCTCGACAACCTTCCGCCAACCGGTACGCGATAGAGGTTTAAGCCATCACCTCCAGGACCTGCGAGGCCTGCGGTAGGAGAAACCACGTCCTCCACGACCCGCACCTCGCCCCGTCGACCTCGGGGCGTCCGACCGATTGTCCCGGCCTGAAAGACGTCCCGAACGAGAGTCACTACCCTGACGGTCTCTCGAATAAGACCAAGAGGACGCACCGGAACCTCTATAGGAACCTCTCTTGGGCGCATTAGACCCAGAAGCGCCTGTCTTATTCTTGTCTGCTGTATCCGACTTCTTAGAAGCAGATTTGAACAACAGAGAATCCGAAGCTTTCTTTGTAATTTTATCATAAATAGCAGAAAGCTTGCCGGCAAAGAGAAGTTCTCCTGAGACCGAAGCGACTCTAAGAGAGTTCTTCACCTTAGTATCCACTAGTGTGGATGTAGCTAGGGCTGCGTCACGTCTAACCAACTCCAGATTTGCCACTGAAAGGGCGGAGTTACACTGGAATAAGCTACTGTCCTTGAAAGAAGTCTTAAAGAGGATTGTATATCCTGAAACTCTTTCCCTTGAAGGCGCAGTGATAAAGCCTTAGTAAGGTGATCTGCGTAAGATAAGGCATCTAAATTGGCTCTGTTAGACGCAATAGCTGTTTCCAACACCGCGGTTGGAATAGAAGCCGACGACGGTAATGATAGCTCTAAGTCTTCCGCCTCGTCGTCCATACGCAGAGGAACTCTCGGGATACCCTGTCCTGCCATATCGAATTTATTCCTTGCATTAATGAAAGGCAGGTTGAGAGTATTAGCGGACAAGAAACCTGCATTCCCCGTCTTGGAAGCAAGTTTAAATATAGCGTCGTTCAATAATTCAAATGTTCTTGCAACATTATTGGACTGCGACGGAAACTCGGGAGCGATGTCCCTGAACCGCTCAAAAAATTCAGAGTCCAATGACGTTATAATCCTCTTGTCCGGAACCGCAGCAGTCTGGCCCGACGGAACAACTTGAGGGAGAAAGTGCCGGATGAAGTCCACGGCAGCTTTATGTTGTTCCGAAAGGGATAGCTCCAAGTCATCCGTATCCCTTTCACCATCCGGTCAGATCTCAAGATGTTCCCGGTCGTCCGCCCCCGATGCTTCAGCGGAGCGTACCGTCCCAGCGCCGTTGGATAATTCTCAATCCGACACCGTTTCTGTCGGCTGCTGGGATGCTGCGATAAGCTGTGCTATCTGCACAAGAATGTCCGGCGTCGAGACCTGCGGAGGCGCAGTCTTTCACTGCTTCGCCGAGGGCAGCTCCGCATCAGATGGCTCCCGCATACTTTTCCTATGCGAACGTCCGGAGTCCATCGGTCTCGAATCCCTGGCTGCCGGATGGTGTGACCTGGTCGCCGAAGAATCCTTGATCGGCGAAGCTGGTAATATATCGGCGGTCACGCAGCCAAGGTGCGGTCGTGTGCGCTGACGAGAAGAGGAAGCCTTAACAGTCTCCGCGGACTGCTTATACAACGGAGCGTCCCGAGCGACGGACGTATGCTCCGCTAAAGACACATTTTGTACCACAACATCTGGTCCCAGATGTTGTTGTACGAGAGAGGGGCCACTCTTGCTCGCGGCCCGGCTGGACCTGGACGAGCTAGGAACCGGACTCAAAGGCTTCCTCCGTTCTCGCTTACTATCCGCCGTCACTGGGTGTGCATCTATTATGTTTATAGTGCTCGCATCACCCAAAATTTCCTCCTGGACCGCATCGGACGAACCCGGCTGCCGAACCATTCGGTGAATGGACGCTACACCGGGCGAGCTAGCGGACGACATTTGTCTAATCTCCATGAGCACTTTTGCCGCTAGCTCTGAATTCATTTGTGACGACGGACGCACACTTGTAGAAGATAACATGGAAACATCACCCTGTTCTTGTTCCTCTGAAATAGAAACTGAGAGAGTAGAGTGACCTTGCGGAGAAAGAGCCGGCATAGCCCTTTCTCCAGAAACAACATATCGTGACACATGTTTCCAATGTTTCTCATCCCAATATTCACATATAGGACAGGGATTAATGCGAGAACACTGACTACAATTAATACAATGATCATGAAAGTCAGAGGAAGATTTCTTCCTATTACAATTTGAACAATGTCCCTTCATTGTGAAAGGACAACAACAAGTCCTAGTTACTCGCAAAAACCCCTGACACAAAGATACATAATAACATGATCCATTAATAAATGAAAAAACAATTGCAAATCAAAATAATTTTGAAAAAATATTTTTTAGCGAAGCCCAAGTTGCTGAAAAGTAACGTTGAGCCCCGATGGATCCGATGGCAAAGTGTGGTCAAAAATTTTAAATTTATATTAAATAATTAATGAGACACTTACGGATAATATAAATGTATCTTATAGTGAGATAAACTACAGCAAAGGCAAACAGCCCCCCTCAAAAAAGGCTGTTGCCAATGTAAACAAACAGTGTAAAACACCAGAAAACATGACTCCAGGCACTGAAAAAACTGGCCCGGAATCAGTCATCAAAATTACACTCTATCTGATGCAAAACAGAGACTCCCAGGGGAGAATCTACAGAACATCAGATGGAAGATGCAGAACACAACGTTATACACCCATGGGTGAAAACGTAACTATGGGGAAAATAACAGAAAACATTCTGTAACCAAGCAACTCTCCCAGGAAATTTTAGAAATGAACTTTCTCAAAAATATGCCAAAAGCATGGGAGAATTGCAAGGGGGGACTTTAGAAGGCTAGGGGAGAGGAAACACTGAATAAGCAGTGCAACATTTAGCAAGAATGACAACAAGAGGCCCATGCCTCGAAAATAGGCAACTTAACATAATTTCATCAAAAAATTTTAAGTACAGCCCTGATTATTTTTTGTCACTTCTTTTTCCTCTCCTCCTTCTATCCTCCTTAGAATCACATTTTCTCCAAAAATTACGTGTCTGGCATCCTTTAAACTGAGATTTACAAGCACAAAGATCAGTGAGATGTTGACTGATGAAGGGCCAAACAGAGAATGATAATTGGCGCCAATTTCGGGACGTCTGCGTCACTGCGCATGCGCAGTAGAGGCGTAGTATGGAGGTCCTTTAGGACATGATTTCTTTTTGTTTTGGATGCAAATTTTGGGGATTGGGGGGCAAAATTTGTGTTTGGCCCTGGTTTTGTTAAGAGTTAGCACCAGCTAAGTCTGGGTCATTGGTACAGTATAAAAATATAACTTAGCACTCTACCAGTTAAGGTTCACGTGCGGAAAAGCGGTTTTCTTCCCACCAATGCATTAATTAATGCGAGCATGTCGTGAGGAGTCGCTATTTCTGATTACTTATTTTTGTAAAACCTGCGTTGGCGAGAATAATAAATTTGTATCATATCATTGTTTTTATCACCACTGTTTATAAATTATAAGTGGTGTAGCAATTGGGTTGGGGTGGGGGTGGTAAGGAGTACTGATCCCTCAGGAAATTCCCCCAAATTATCAACCCTTAGTCCAAACTCTAAATGATTTTAAGCAAAGCATGCCCTATCAGTGTCTGGTGTCTTGTCAGCAGCACAATTTCTGTAAGCTTTCACATCACCTCAGGCACACTTGGCCTCAGAGAGCCCAGGTAGGCCTGAGGTCATTTGATGTCTTACAGAGAGCAATGTAATGTACATGTAGTGAAAATACACTAACCGGATTCAGCTGACTTGGATGTTTGTAACATACTTTCCATGGGTGAAAGTAAAATTGCAAAATATAAATGTGAACATCGTGTAGGGGGAAGGGGCCCATGGTGGCCCACCCGTACTGTAAATTGGAGGAGGGCACAGCCATCATGACTTACTCTTCTCCTACGTCCCAGCTCACTAGAGCTCTCTCACCTACGCATTTTGCATCGATTATCACTGTGCAATTACATTGTACTCCCACCCCAATATAATTTCCTTCTAACGACGCTGGTACATTTGCTATGTCGAAGTTAGCCCTTTTACGTGACGTCAGATGTCAAAGGTAAGTTGGAAAAACCCAGCAAAACTTCAAATATTCTGTAGATGTCTTTGAAGCTCTGCTCCACTTTCTTTGTCATGCTCATAGCAATATGATTTTAGTGGAAATATTGGAGTGCATTAACTCACATGCATTGTGTTCCTGAGTCTTCCCCAACTCACAATTAGCTTCAGCATTATATCCATTACCGACATACGGACTTAGCTAATGCATGAAAAATAAAACTTTATGTATCGAAATCAGATTCATGATGATTGTAGAACTACAAAGTTGGCGTTATATAGTGCGCATGAAATAATAAAGTTCAGGGAGTTTTAACACATCATCTCCTGTGTTCCAATGTGTTCTATGTGCCTACTGGCGGCACATAGAACACATTGGAACTCAGGGGACGACATGTAACATGAACAGACATCGCAATCAGAATTTGTCATTGTCATCACCAACAGTGTCACCATCACTGTCGATGTCGTCACAATCATCAGAACTACTAAAATAATCTAAATCGACATCCTCATCCACTTTCTGATTGCAGCATGTTTTAGATGACACATATCTGAGCATCAAATTCCATTAATCAGCAGGGGCATTTAGACTCTATGTAAGACCTCGAGTAATCGCAAGCTAATAGCTGTAAAACTTCCTCCAGAGCTGGACTGTCATCCATCCAGTCAAGTTCAATGTACTTGGTCGAGTCAGAAGAGACAACTGCCCATCCATTACCATCCGGTGATGGTATTTCAGGTTTACCTTGAAGAGAGTGTTTCCATACCCCAGCTTGGTAATTAGCCCTCATTGCATGTTTACGCAAACATTCTCCACATGGTGGAAGTTGGTGCGATTCGATTTTACCCTGCTTGCAACAGAACAGGTTATAGCAAAAGTCATTAACTCTCAGGTATTTGCTTTTGTCACCATATTACAATGGGTATATAGTAAATGGGTAAATTCTCATGAGAGAAAGCCTGATATTTGTAGTAGGAGGGATATGCCATATTAGTGAAACAAGGCATTCTAGAAAAAATTTTATTTCACTGAATGAATGCTCGGCACCGCAGACATCATCACAGCGTCAAAAATCTTCACATTGTTAAGTATCTGGTGGGACCACCCCGAACATCTCTAACACATCTTAATCGGCGTGGCATGCTGTCGATGACCCGATCAACATTAAATGCAGATCGTTGGTAGAGGGTTGTCGCAGTCATTAACCATGCAAAGTTACAAAACATTTGGCCCTGTGGTTTCTTCGGAGAAGAGTTTTCAAAATCCACCAATCAGAATCAAAAAATGCCGCTCAGGATCACCGATCCAATGTCGAGTTGTGACAACAGAAAAGGTGGGTTTGATCATTATGAAGTTATTGTCTGCAAATGAATTATTGAGTGTGTGCTGGGTCTGTGACCTTTACATTTGACGTACTGAATTCCAAATAAATTGAATTCCTATGAAGAATGACAGACGAGGGTTGAACGATTTTCATGTTATTGTGTAGAAACCAATGGAAACCAATTGTTGTGATTTACTATGTTCAAGGTCACTGTGACCTTGACCTTTGAACTGGCGAGTCCAATATCAATAGGGTTTTTCCTCACAGCAAGGCCAATGCAGCTATTAAGTTTCATGACTATAGGCTGAACCACTGTCAAGTTATTGTCTGGAAACCAATTGTTGCAATTTGGTCACTGTGACCTTGACCTTTGACCTGGCGAGTCCAAGGTCAATAGGGTTCTTCCTCACACCAAGGCCAACACACCTATGAAGTTTCATGACTCTAGGTTGAACCACTATCAAGTTCTCATCCGGAAACCAATTGTTGCGATATACTATGTTCAAGGTCACTGTGACCTTGACCTTTGACCTGGTGAGTCCGCCATCAATAGGGTTCTTCCTTGTACCAAGGCCAACACGCCTGTAAAGTTTCATGACTCTAGGTTGAACCACTATCAAGTTATCATCCGGAAACCAATTGTTGCAATATACTATGTTCAAGGTCACTGTGACCTTGACCTTTGACCTGGTGAGTCCAAGATCAATAGGGTTCTTCCTCGCACCAAGGCCAACACACCTATGAAGTTTCATGACTCTAGGTTGAACCACTATCAAGTTATCATCCGGAAACCAATTGTTGCGATATACTATGTTAAAGGTCACTGTGACCTTGACCTTTGATCTGGTGAGTCCAAGATCAATAGAGTTCTTCCTCGCACCAAGGCCAACCCATCTATGAAGTTTCATGAATGTAGGTTGAACTACTATCAAGTTATCATCCGGAAAGGAATTGTTGCGATTTACTATGTTCAAGGTCACGTTGACCTTGACCTTTGACGTAGCGAGTCCAAAATCAATAGGGTTCTTCCCCTCACCAAGGCCAATCTACCTATGAAGTTTCATGAATGTGAGTTGAACCATTATTAAGTTATCATCCGGGAACCAATTGTTTAAGATTTACTACGTTCAAGGTCACTGTGACCTTGACCTTCGACGTAGCATGTCCAAAATCAATAGGGTTCTTCCTCCCACCAAGACCAACCTACGTATGAAGTTTAATGAATGTGGGTTGAACCACTATCAAGTTATCATCCGGAAACCAATTGTTTACGCCCACCCGCCCGCCCGCCCGCCCGCCCGCCCGCCAGCCATTCACCAAACTATAAGTCGAGTTTGACTTTGTCACAACTCGACTAAAATGCTTCTGGCAGCCATGTTTTTCGATGCACAGTAACAAAAATGAGGAGCATTTGTAGAAGACCTCTCATAGACTATCCCTGCCATGTTTGGTTCACGTCGGCTCAGTAGTTCCAGAGAAGATGAAAATGTGATTTCCCATAGGCTTTCTATAGTAACTATAAACTGCAATTACAGCCATGTTTACAACCCGATCAACATTAAACGAGGATTGTTGGTAGAGGGGGTCCCAGGCATCATTTATGTGGAGTATCAAAAAATTTGGCCTGACAGTTTCAGAGGAGAAAATTTTTGAAAATCCACCAACCAGAATCAAAGAATGCCTTTGGCGGCCATAATTTTTCAACCCAGGGGAACAAAATGGAGATCGTTTGTAGAGGACCTCCCATAGACCATTCCTGCCAGGTTTGGTTCATGTCAGCTCAGTAGTTCCAGAGAAGAAGATGAAAATGTGATTTCCCATAGGATTTCTATAGTAACTATAAGCCACAATTGAAGCCATGATTGCAACCCGATCAACATTAAATGAGGATCGTTGGTAGAGGGGGTCCCAGTCATCAACCATGCAAAGTTTCAAAACATTTGGCCCTGTGATTTCAGAGGAGAAGATTTTTCAAAATCCACCAATCAGAATCAAAGAATGCCTCTGGCGGCCATGTTTTCAAACCCATGGGATAAAATGAGGATCGTTTGTAGAGGACCTCCCATAGACTATCCCTGCCAGGTTTGGTTCATGTCAGCTCATTAGTTCCAGAGAAGATGAGGAAAATGTGATTTCTCATAGGGATTGTAACCCTATCAACATTGAAAGAGGATTGTTGGTAGAAGAGGTCCCAGTCATCACTTATGTGAAGATTCAAAACATTTGGCTTGGCAGTTTCAGAGGATAAGATTTTTGAAAACCCACCAACCAGAATCAAAGAATGCCTCTGGAAGCCATGTTTTTCATTCGACAGGAAAAAATAAGGATCATTTGTAGAGGACCTCCCATAGACCATTCCTGCCAAGTTTGGTTCACACCGGCTCAGCGGTTACAGGTAAGAGGAAAATGTGGACGCCGGACGGAAGATGGACGCCAAGTGATGAGACAATAGGCCAGGTGAGCTAAAAACAAAGGTGAAAACTGAAAAGTTGTAATACTTATATTCCTGTGTCTAATGGAACTCCTCGTAGTTGTATGTTGGAGAACCTGTTCTGAGACCATAAAATCTGACTAAGTCAGATTAGGCCCTTAATCCTTAAATTCAATGAAAGGATTGCAGATCCACAAGATGAATTGTGATATGGCCTGGAAGCCAATTTGTAACAAAGCTCTATTTTTAGAAACAGCCCCGTGATCTTCGACCTTAGGACTACCGATTTCCAACATAAATAGGATTTTTCTCTTTCAATATGCAATTAGTTACAGCAAGTCTGATTGAGTCATGATAAACATGACTGATTTTATTGTCCAGAAACTCTTAAGTATTATTTTTTGTAACAGTTACCTTGACCTTTTGCAGACAAAAATGAAATCAATAGAGTTCCCCTTCCACGAGGGTACTAACTCTGTTTGTTGGACATGCATTATGTGAAAAAGAAGTTATTGTCTGGAAACCAATTTTTGACCTGGTTCTATTTATAGTCAGAGCCCTGTGACCATCAACTTTACACTTACAGACTGCAAAGTCAACAGGACTCTCCCCCACCCCATTCCCTTAGAGAGAATCTAATCTGTAAATGTGGTTAACATGTAACACATAAAACAAGTTGTTGGCCCGAAACCAATTTAGTTCTATTTATAGTAACAGTCATGTGAGATTCGACCTTGCAGCTACCAACTTCAAAATCAATTAGGTATCCGCGAATCACATTTTTTTTTAGAATCAAATCTCAAAACGAATCTTTCTCTGATATTTACTTAGATGCTGAAAGTGACTTTAAACACCAATAAATAAATATTCACTGTAACACCGTAACAGGTAAATCAAACCCCATTTCAACTATTTTCACCCATCTATCTCATGTTACACCCAGATTGAGGCAAAAACACTGATACAGTGTTTGGAGTTGGGGAACGTTCAGTAGAGTTTGGAAATAAAGCACAAACACGACTCTGAAGTCAATATGGGCTATTGTCATGGTTTGAAAACCGGTCACGTGTAAATGGTTTGTCTGTCTGTCCAAGGTTCCATCCATACTTATTTGGGTTTCTGCTTGATAACTTGAGTAATGAATCCATCCTCTTCACATTTGATATCTAAGTCACTTATGAGGAAGATTGAGAGAGAATACAAGCATGCCGATATTTGGTGACACGGTTAATGACACCTTATCTGGCATTTGGAACCTGGGTAACTTATGGCTGTAATTCTCAAGCTTTGCATATTAATTTTATGTTACTTCAAACAATCACAATCATTTGCCTATATAAGATCTGTTTGAGAATATGTTCATCATGAGAATGATACAGGCATTAGCATGTCTGTCCATACCATAATCGCCCTGTCTCCCTAGCAGGGATAATTACTTCCAGTTGGAAGCAAATTTTACCCCATATCACTCTGAGAGTACTAGATTGTTCAAAATTTTCCTGGGGAAGGGCCACTCAAGGGTGGGACCCCGTCTCAGACCCACCACTGACTCGACCCTTCGGGCCTCGGGCATGCCATTGGCATGTCATGCTGTGCCCCTCTGAATATTGCACAGGTTCCCCTTATTTGAGAATCCTAGTTCCGCCACTGCCTGCCTGAAATAGAATCTATGGTATTGCCTGGAATCTAATTGTTTATGCATGTCCAGATGCCCAACTTTTCATCCACCATTATCAAACAACAGTGCAGCCCACTTAATTGGATATCTCTTAACTAAATAACCCTGTTAATTGAATATAATTTCCCAACACAAAAACCATTTACCATACCTCCAATTCAAATTTGACCTGTTAATTGAATATAGGGTTATAGAGTAACGTCCTGTTAATTGAATAAAAAACTATAAAAAATCTTGTAGCCGGTCAAAAAATTACTGGGACTCTCCCCAGTTTTCCTTTATTTATAGACCTATTTGGCCTCAGTACACCCAATACAGGCATTTAATCTATTATATCTTGTCTGTCAGAGCTCATGAAGCTCTGCCAAACAAGAAATAATAGAATAAATGTTAAGTTATCTCTATAATACTGGAAAGTGACACAATCCCTATTAATTGAATATACCTGTTAATTGAATATTTTTCATTGGCAAAGTGGCTATTCAGTTAACAGGATTCCATTGTATTAGTTGAGTTTTACTTCATCAGAACTCGACTAAAACTTTCTGCGTGTCAGGATATTTTACGATATCAGTTACATAAAATACACCACCTCTGTCCACTTGATATGTAAGCCACCAGGCCGCTCAATGATTTCTGTAATCTGAACTGGAGCTCTGTCAATGACTTTCCCAGATTCAAGAATTTGTTGTATCACATCATCTTCCAAATTTGTTGGCAGTTCTACTGTAATGTAAGGTACATCACTGAGATTTGGCACTTCAGGAAGACTGAAAAAATGTCATACACAAAATTATGTTTTGGAAATGGAATACAAAAGAAGGTGAGAGGGACCTCTCTCTCTGGTTTTTATTGTGTTTGATGTTCAAACATGCTGCAAAAGTGTGAGTAATTCAGTCTTTCGATTTTGAAAATGGGAGGTGCACTGTATACTGTTCATTCCCATTTGAAGTGAAAAACGCTATTGTTTAGTCTGGGCATCAGGAAATTGTTTTCAAGAAAAACATCAATGAACCTTTCTTTGCACACCAATCATATCAAATTTCATTTGATTTGGCCAACTATACCTAAAGTTATAATTGGGAAACAAACAAAAAATAAATTTTTCAAAGTCGAAAAAGAGGGATAACTCTGGCAAAAATTATCTGACCACACCCCAATTCAAAATTACCTGTATTTTATGTTGATACACCTACATACCAAATTTAATTTGATTTGGCCAACTAAAGTTATCATCGAGAAATCACGAAAAATGGATTTTTGAAGTAAAAAAAGGGGCATAACTCTGGTGGGAAACCAATGTGGGATGGACACACGGACGGACACAAGCACAGACACACAAACAGACAATGGCTATTTTAATAGTCCTCCAAATTTTGGGGGAACAATGACACAAATTACCTGGAAACAATGTAATTCAAAGCACATCCACATTTTTAAAAACAATGACAGTGTCAAACTGAGAAGATAAGTACAATGGAACCCTTTTAACTGAATACTCACTTTGTCAGTGAAATATATTCAATTAACAGAAGTATTCAATTAATAGGGATTTGGTCACATTTCAGTACTCTAGAGATAAATTTAGCATTTATTCTATTATATCTTGTTTAACAGAGCTCAAAGAGCCCTGTCAAACAAGATATAATAGTAGAGATAGACGGTTATGAAATTGTTTGCTCGGTTTTCGGTTTCGTGGTTTTTGGACAGAACAACTCAATTCAGTTTTACAGTTTCATTTTTTTCTACAGTACTACAGGTATGGGAAAAACTGGTATTAAAGGGCTCAACCTAGTCAGGAGTATTATTACCATACTGACCCGTGTCAAAGCCCATATTTGTGATTTAGCCCACCCCCTCCCCCAACTTTCTGCATTCCGAAAACAAGGTGCCCTCTGTGTTCAAGCCCACTCCCCCAATTTCGAAAACTGTAAAAGCCTGCCAGTTCGCAGGTGAATTTTTAAATGAAATTAGGTGAGTAACAATGTGTTGTCATTACTTGGAGGCTGGAAAACAGTGCAGATTTCATTTTCCATCTAACGTTCAAGAAATTGATTGTTGAATGCTTTGATATGTCAAAATGAGGTAAGTGGTTTTATTTTATTAAAATAAAATTCATTCTGAAGCAAAAATGATGTTGTTTTTATTTTCACGAATTAATTTTGCTGAATAATATCCACAAACTTGACAATATGCACCTTACTTGTCAATTATTCCCAAAACACACCCATAACAGACTGAATAATTTATACATGAACCAGGGCATGTTAAATTTATTTTTTTACCAACTGAAGTGTAATTGCTTTCTATTGTGTTGGGTTATTTTTGAAGACAGCTTGGGGTGTGAATCCATACAAGAATCTATGCAAGATGCAGAAATTACAATTAGAAACAACCACTCGATCGACCAGAGGTTCTGTTTGTTTTCTTCATTATAACAAACGCACGTGGCTGTGTTGACAACACAGTCACACACAAAATAAATGCCTTTAAAGTTTGCCGAAGATATTTGTATACCCCACCCTTCAATTTGTTCTCAACCCACTGCAAGCACCTCCTGGGCTTAAACACGGGTCTGTACGGTAGATTAATATCAGGGAAAAGAATGCACGCATACAATACACAAAAACAAGGTGCAATGTCACTGGTATCCCTGGCAAAGGGTTTCTAGGTTAAAACAAGAGGCTCAAAAGCACCTGTAATCACTCACCTGGCAGACCTACATAACATTCAGTTATCCTAATCAAAATCAAAGAATGCAGCTATGTGTCATGCTCCTTCATCTGAGCGAAACAAAATGACTGTTTTCAGAGAACTTTCCATACATTATTTGTGCCAAGTTTGGTTCACACTGGCCAAGTAGTTTCAGATAAAAAGACGAAAATGCGATTTCCCATAGGGTTTCCAAGGGAACTATGAGCTGCAATTGTAGCCATGTTTGCAACCCGATCAACAATAAATGATCTTTGGTAGAGGGTGTCCCAGTCATCAATCGTGAAGTTTCAAAACAGTTTCAGAGGAGAAGATTTTTCAAAATTGACCAATCAGAATCAAAGAATGCCTCTGGCGGTCATGTTTTTCAACCAACAGGAACAAAATGAGGAACAGTTGTAGAGAACCTCCCAGAGACCATTCCTGCCAAGTCTGGTTCACATCAGCTCAGTAGTTCCAGAGAAGAAGATGAAAATGTGATTTCCCATAGGGTTTCTAGGGTAGCTATAAACTGCAATTGCGGGCATATTTGCAACTCAATCAACATTAAATGAGGATCGTTGGTAGAATGTGTCCCAGTCATCAATCATGTAATGTTTCAAAACATTTGGCCTTGCAGATTCAGAGAAGATTTTTCAAAATCCACCAATCAGAATCAAATACATCTGGCAGCCATGTTTTTCATCCGATAGGAATAAAATGAGGATCGTATGTAGAGGACCTCCCATAGACCATTCTTGCCAAGTTTGGTGCACATAGGCTCAGTAGTTCCAGAGAAAAAGTTGAAATTGTGATTTCCCATAGGGTTTTCATCGTAACTATGGGCCACAATTGCAGACACGTTTATACCCGATCTACATCACATGACGATCGTTGGTACAGGGTGTCCCAGTCATCAAGCATGTGAGGTTTCAGAACATTTGGCCCTGTAGTTTCAGAGGAGAAGATTTTGAGAATCCACCAATCAGAATCAAAGAATGCCTCAGGCAGCCATGTTTTTCTTTCAACAGAAACAAAATGACAATCATTTGTGGAGAACCTCCCATAGACCATTCCTGCAAAGTTTGGTCCACATCGGCTCAGTCGTTCCAGAGAAGAAGATGAAAATGTGATTTCCCACAGGATTTCAATGTTAACTATAAGCTGCAATTGCAGCCCTGTTTGCAACCCAATCAACATTAAATGAGGATCGTTGGTAGAGGGTGTCCCAGTCATCAATCATGTGATGGTTCAAAACATTTGGCCTTGCAGATTCAGAGAAGATTTTTGAAAATCCACCTATTAGAATCAAAGGATACATTTGGCGGCCATGTTTTTCAACTGACGGGAACAAAATGAGGATCATTTGTAGAGGGCCTCCCATAGACGACGCCTGCCAAGTTTGGTTCATATCGGCTCAGTAGTTCCAGAGAAAAAGTTGAAAATGTGATTTCCCATAGGGTTACCATGGTAACTATGAGCCACAATAGCAGCCATGTTTGCAACCTGATCAACATTACATAATGACTGTTGGTAGAGGGTGCCCCAGTCATCAAGCATGTGAAGTTTCAAAACATTTGGCCCAGTAGTTTCAGAGAAGATTTTTGAAAATTCACCAATCAGAATTAAAGAATGCTTCTGGTGGCCAGGTTTTTCGTCCGATGGGAACAACATGAGGATCGTTTGTGGAGGACCTCCCATACAACATTCCTGCTAAGTTTGGTTCACATCGGCTCAGTAGTTTCAGAGAAAAAGTTGAATTGTGATTTCCCATAGAGTTACCACGATACCTATGAGTTATCATAATTTTGTTTTCACCTGTGCAAATACCATTCAGAACTTTCTGGTAAAATACACCTCAACTTTGACTGGCACAACAAAGAAGATCAGTGTTATTGACTATTGGAGAATACATCCTTTATGTATCGATTTTCAGCAGTATCTTTTTGGAATATCACAGAAGTAAGGTGAATGCCTGCGTGCAAATTGTCTAGTGATGAACCGATTATCAAAACTTCCTATGAACCGATTATTTCTCTGCCGATTATGTCGATTTCGATGCCGATTCCGATTGTTGAAATAGGAACCAGAAGAAAATCTGTTAGTGCCTGTTATACTGCAGAATTTCGTTCATAAATCACCAATTATGAAAGCTTAATACCACATAAGTTCTCAGAGTATGCATGTATAGTGCTGGGCAATATTAGCCAAAATAATATTTGCATTTTTGGGTGCTGGGGTGGGGGATAGATAGTTATAAATGATACAATCACACAGTATTGTTCTCTTGTGATGATTGTATGTTATTCTGGTAAATAGTGTTAATACAGTTTTGTGTAAGAATACAATACACTTTGCTGTATTAACCAGGAAGATACTTTGTGTCTTAATTGAATAATAACTTTGATGTTAATGTGTGTTGTGAGGTTGTATGGCGCATTGTTTACAGATATTCATGTGACGTCAGAATATATCAATATTAGAGAGAAACATCAAGGGAGGTAACTGAATTAAAAAATGAAGTTGACAAACTGAAAACATGTTTGTGAAAGTTATTCAACTTACATGTTGCGTAACAATCATCTACCATTGAAAAATGAGTGTTTTTTAGTTTTTCTCCAATTTTAATTTCTTATTGCATTGTGATGCTTGCAGCATGAAGTACTAGACTACCAGCTGAACACATTTTATTTATACAAGTACCCAACGCAACATTGTACAGCACCATGACTGAAGACAAGTGACTTCGATCAGCTGGGAATAGTGGCCATCTTGTACCAATTGCAGATGGTGAATTCTGTAATATCTTGACTCCATAAAACCCTAAATATTGTGATATGCATCTCACACATTTTTAATGGGGAAACTTTATTGAAATGAGAGATTTTAATAGTCAGTGTTGAATATAGAATAGCCGGAAACTGCTGGTAGTCATAATCGTCCGATGCCCCATAACCAGCCAGTTCCGATTGCCGATTCTGATTATCGGTTCATTACTAAAATTGTCACCCATTTGTAAACTGTATTCTTCTGCTATTTCATAGTGGATTACAGATCGAGTGGATAACTGAATAAAACCATAGGCTCAAGTGAGCCTAAAACTCTCACCTGGCTCAAGGTGTCAAAAGAGATGAGTGTGTCAGTAAGTGACCAATAGCAATAGCAATTGTATGCTTTGCCATGACACAACCAAAGGCAATCCCCCCCCCCCCAAAAAAAAAAAAATTGAGGCATAAATGAAGTACTTATGACCCAGTTATATACTACATGACAAATTTGGTTCAAATCTCCCCATTGGTTCTGGAAATAGAAATTTTGAGTGCAGCCCAAATTTGGGAGCCCAAATGTAGACCTACCGAGTTCCTTTGAAAAATGTGAATCTGCAAATCTGCATCATTAACGTAAGTTCCGTACCAGAAATCTAAGCATTATTGCGAGTGGCTTATGAGAAAAGGATTTTTAAAGCATTTTAGGCTTATGGAGCATTAATCCCACCCCAATGGGCATAGCAACTTTTGGGAAAAAAAATTCAGAAGGGTAAACTCCACCAACTCGAAGATGGCAGCAGTTTCATTTGAACCAAGTAGAAAGGGTATACTCTAAAGATGGTCTGTGCCATAAAAGAATGTATTTGGCCCAGTGGTTTTAAAGAAAAAGACAAGTTTCTAATTAATAGATGGAGTATAAGAAAGATGATGAGTCACTCGGCATTATCTGACTGCCAACAGTATTAAAATGGGTGTCCCCATACGACACCTCATGACAAAATCGATAGAAATTTTTTTTATCAATCCGATTCCACTGGACCTAAGGAATCTGCATACCAAAAAACAATATTCTCGTCCGTGCAGTTTCAGTAATAATAATGCACTAAGTTAAAGTTTGGGCTCCCAAACAGAGATCACATATTAAGCCAGGGACTCGATTTGAACAAACTTGAATCTGATGCCCCTAGAGATGTCACATACCTGATGTGAAGGAATTCTGACTGGTGAATCTGATGAAGAAGATTCTTTAAGAAAGTTTCCCATATTGCACTTAGTAACATTTTGGGCTCCAATAAAGAGCCCAAATTTTAACACAGGGACCCGATTTGAACAAACTTGAATCTGACACCCCCTAGAGATGTTGCATATTAATTATGAAAGGATTCTGAGATGTGCATCTGAAAAAGAAGATTTTTTACGAAATTTTTTCATATTGCACAAAGCTAAACTTTGGGCTCCAATAAAGAGCCCAAATATTAACCCAGGGACCCGATTTGCTCAAACTTGAATCTGTCCCCACACCCCCCTAGGGATGCTGAATACCATATATCAAAAGAATCTGACTGGTGGATCTGAAGAAGAAGATTTTAAAAGAAGGATTATTCCCCATATTGCACTAAGTTAAAATTTGGGCTCCCTATCGAACTAAGGGCCGATTTGAACAAACTTGAATCTGACCCCACCTAGAGATGTTGTATACCAAATATCAAAAGAATCTGACAGGTGGATCTGAAGAAGAAGATTTTTAAAGCTTATTCCCCATATTGCCCTAAGATAATATTTGGGCTCCTGTATTGAGCCCAAATATGAACCAAGGGGATTAATTTGAATACACATGTATCTGATCCCCCTATGGATGCTGTATACCAAATATCAAAAGATTCTGATCAGTGGTTCTGGAGAAGAAATTTTTATTAATTTTTGCAAATATGCTGGTTCAGCATTTTTTCGATGCCCCCGACAGAACACCCTAACAAATCCGATGGCATTTTTTTTACCCTTCCATTCCACTGGTCCTAAAAATGCTTCACACCATATAACAGTTCTCTGCTCCGCGTGGTTTGGGAAATATGGGCGTTTGAATTTTTTTCTATTTTTAGCCCCTGGGGTTCCAATAAAATTGGCATCAATCAAGTACTTAGGACCCACTTATACTATATGCCAAATTTGGTTCAAAGCAGCCCAACAGTTCTTGAAATACAAATTTGGGTGGAGCCCAAAATGGGTATGCTCCCACAGAGAGCCCAAATATTGACCTACAAACTTTAATCTTCAACACCAAGAGATGTTCTATATCAAATATCAGGGAATTCTCTCTGGTGGTTCATGAGAAGATTTTTAGGCTTTTGGAGCATTAAGCACAGCCCGAAGATGGCAGCCGCTTCATTTGAACTAAACAGAAAGGGTATACTCCACAGATGGTCTGAGCAATATATGTTTGAATTTGGCTCAGTGATTTTGAAGAAGAAGACAAGTATCCAATGGATGACAGGCGTAAAGTGATGGCAATAGCTCCCACTGAAAAGATAAACAAGAGGCCCCACGGGGTCTGAAGCGCTCATCTTGTACAGAACACAATTTAAACAGAGTCCAAGAATGAGTCTACATTAAGCAAGCCATCTCCATAGACTACACTGTCAATCCTTGAGTCCCTCAGGAGTGACAAAAATAATCTGGGCATCATGCCTTTTCTTCAGCTGATCATAAGTAAAATGCAGAGCTCCCCTATGAAGCCCCTTGTTACAACCTATGTGGATTAATCTTAGTACCTCTAGAGGGTACTGAATACAAAATTTTTAATTCTTCAGCAAAATGGCCAATTCCGGCTCCCATAGAGACCCCAAATATTAACCAAGGCTCTTGATTTGAACACAGTTAAATCTGACTTCCCTAGAGATGTTGTGTACCGAATATGAAAGCATTCTGACTGTTGGATCTGAAGAAGAGAAATTGTAAAGAAATTTCTTCGAATTGCACTAAGTTCAAATTTGGGCTACCATAGTGAGCCCAAATATTGACCTATGGATCCGATTTGAACAAACTTGAATCTGACCCCCCCTAGAGATGTTGTATACCAAATGTGAAAGCATTCTGACAAGTGAATCTGAAGAAGAAGATTTTTGAAGAAATTCCCTCATATTGTACTAAGTTAAATTTCATGTTCCCATATGGAGCCCAAATATTAACCTAGGCACTCGAATTGAACAACCTGGAATCTGACCCCCCTAGAGATGTTGTATACCAAATATAAAAGCATTCCGACTGGTGGATCTGAAGAAGAAGATTTTTAAAGAAATTTTCTCATATTGCACTAAGTAAAAATTTGGGCTACCATAGTGAGCCCAAATATATACCTAGGGATTTGATTTGAACAAACTTGAATCTGACCCCCATAGAGATGTTGCATACCAAATATCAAAGCATTCTGACTGATGGATCTGAAGAAGAAGATTTTTTTAAATTACCCTCCATACTGAACAAAGATAAAATTTGGGCTTCCGTAGGAAGCCCAAATATTAACCTAGGGACTTGGTTTGAACAATCTAGAATCTGACCCTCATAACAATGATGTATACCAAATATTAAAAGATTCTGACTGGTGGTTCTGAAGAAGAAGATTTTTAGAGAATATTCCCCATATTACCCTATGTTAAAACTTCGGGCTCCTGTAGAGAGCCCAAATATGAACCAATGAGCTTTATTTCAACAAACTTTTATCTGACCCCCCTATGAATGCTGTATACCATATATCAAAAGATTCTGATGATTGGTTCTGGAGAAAAAATTTTTTTTAATTTTTGCAAATATGCTGACTCAGCATTTTTTCGATGCCCATTACAGAACACCCTAACATAACCGATGGCAATTTTTTTTTACCATTCAATTCTACGGGTCATAAGGATACTTCATACCAAATAAAAGCTCTCTGTTCCATGGGGTTTGGGAAATATGGGCGTTTGAAAATATTTCTATTTTTAGCTCCCAGGGTTCCCACGGGGATGCGGGAATTTTTTTTTTTGCATGGGTCAAGTACTTATGATCCAATACTACCACAAACCAAATTTGGTTCATACCGGACCATCGGTTCAGAAAATAGAAATTTTGGGCGGGGCCAAAAATCTTACCCCTCCTATTACAAAGCCAAATATTACTTTACGAACTTCGTTTGAACAAACTTGATTCTACACCTCATATGGAAGCTCCATAGCAAATATCAAGTCATTGCACACACTGGTTCTTGAGAAGAAGATTTTTAAAATATTTTGGAGCATTTTCCCCCACTCCCTCCCTATGGGGCCGGGCATACTGAGTTGAACAAAAATGAAATGCCCCTTTGGGACCATCACTCACAAAAACTTTCACTTGAATTGGCCCAGTGGCTTTGGAGGAGAAGACCAAAACATGGTGTTGACGGACGACGGACGGGAAGCGATTAGATTAGCTCAGCTTCACTTTGTCAAGATGAGCTAAAAACAAGGGGATATCTGGACTACATAAATAAACATATATTGTTTAATTCTTTTTTGTACATTTTATTCATCAGAAATCATTATTTCAGTGAGGGCAGATGTCAATAAGTGATGTGCTGAAGTCACCTACTTTTGTTTTTGCACAAGTAAATTGATGAAGGCAGTGAAATTGAAATGAATAAAACAGAAAAAATATATTGGATATTAGTGAAATATTTATAATAAAATCCTCTTTTATCAAATATAATTCACTGTATGAACATTTTTTAAATAGATTGTAAGTTTGCAATGAAGCAAAAATTGAAGTCAACGAAAACTGTCTGCCCGCTTTTCCAAGATAGGGCTGATTGGTAAACGAAACCAAACCGTTTTTCAGTTATACCGTCCATTTTCTATATAATAGATTAAATTTCTGTATTGGATTTACTGAGGCCAAATAGGTCTATAAACATGAGGGATTTGATCATTCTCATGGTAATTTCTAGACATATTACAAGATGTTTTATTCAATTAAGAGTAGTTTTCTCTTCAACCCACATTCAATTAACTCTTTACCTAACACAAAAGACAGCGACACTTGCTAACAAAATTCTCGAATAACTATTTTTTTTTCATTTTTGCATCAAAAAATGGGTTATGATTCCTCATTGGGATGAACTCAGCAAGCTCGTTCCAATGAGGGGTCGTAAGCTATATTTTTGAGAGAAAAAAAATGAAAAAATAATGAAAATTGAATGGTGATTTTTGTGAATAGTGATGGCCGGTTTTGACCATTACACTGGGTAAAGGGTTAACAGGTCAAATTTGTACTGAAGAAGGGGTCCATACACCCTGAGTGAGAAGGGGTCCAGGTCCGTTTCAATTGGGAATTTTCACATTGTGAGGACCAGAATTAGAAAAATTTATAAAGCACTTTCATGAAGAGTTTTCTTGAAAAAGTTTAGCCTCATATAATAGTTAATGTAATGTGCACAGTCGGTTGTCTGCAGTGTGATTACTTGATGTCGACATCACAACATAATAGGAGGATAAAGTGACAAAAAATACAAAAGCAATTTTTTTTCATTATCATTAACAGTTGTCACAGACACATTTTCAGTATGGAAAGTTCATTGTTCAATTGTTGCCTCCTTTGATGTGTCTCTCCAATGTTGAATGCTTTTCAGTTAACATTGGAGAAATACATCAAGGGAGGTAAAAAGTTGAAAAATGGACATAACATTCTGATACATCCTGTGCCTTATATCTGGAAACCAGGAACGAATACAAGTTCACAACATATTTTAAATCAAAGTTATTATTAAACTGAGACACAAAGTAAATGTGCTCAGAATATTTCTGATTAATACAGCTGAGTTCACTGCATTCTTTCATGGAAGACAAGGTGGCTCTGTGTACTAAAGCGTACTGTATGTCCATGGTGCACTTGTCTTCAACCCTGCTTGTGTGGAGTTAGAACATTGGAGAGTCTGGCAGTTGCTCGCCATTGCTCAGTGGTTCTCTCCAGGTACTCCAGCTTCTTTCACACATAAATTAGAACTGTCCGACACAAGATGACCCTGGCTGTCGAAAGTGTTGTTAAATCCCACTAAATACATAAATAAATTACATTTATTTACTGAACCATATTAACACTATTTACCAAAATAAACACAACCATTCACAAGAGAACAATATTGTGATTTATTTATTTACTTTCCCCAAAACAGAAATTATTATTTGGGCTAATATTGCCCAGCACTACCTTTAAACGCTGTTCACCCGATATTCTTCAATTAACTGCACTCAAATTCAATCCTAATTGCCAATATCAATAAGAACTGGTGTTTATGCCCGGACAACACATGGACACCTAACTTACCTTTTCCCATTAGACCTTCTAAGGACCTTCTGGAGTTCAATTCAAGGATTTATAAGGAACACATTGCACAAACTTCAAGGACTTTCAAGGACCTTTGATATATAAATAACAACATCATAGGGGAGCAAAGTTTTTAATTCAAGGACCTTCAAAGACTTTTAGGGCCTGCGGCTACCCTGAAAAAATCAGTACCCAACACATTCTTCTGTACCGGTACGGTATTAACATTCGTAAATTGTAGTTCTTGGTCCTATTAAACCGAAAAGTGTTTTGCAGTCAATAAAATAATTTTGCTCCCGGTCTCTATTTACATATATCATCCCTTCATTGGAACAAGGCACCAAAAGCATTGCAGATGGTGCCTTGTTCCACTCAAGGGAGTTACGACATGTTTTTTCGGCAATACACTAAATGACACAAGGTGAGCAGCAGCGATAGAAATTACCCTTATTATGCGATCAGCAGAAAACTGTAAGTAAAGTTGTCAAACATTTTGTATTATCACACTTAACAAAGCTTTGAAATATGAATCGATTCTAAATCATCCCAATGATTTGATTTGATTTGATTCATTTTGTGTTGATTCAGAAACTTTTGAATCATCAACATGTTCTGAGTGAATTCAAGGAGGTTCTGTTTTTTAAACTACTTCAATTCCATCCTAGAATATTCCGCTTTTTTTATTGACCTGCCCATGCAGACCAGTTGTCACTGAATACAATATTTGAGTGGACATACATATATTTACCATTGAAAGAAGGTGCAATATTTACAATTTTAACAGCCTTAACATTTGCTTCAAGATTTGATTCGATTTGATAAGAAAAACTCCGCCCGATTCTATTCGGAATTCGATTCAATCTGAAATGTAAGATTTGCAGGGCCATCAGTTTGACTTTCTAAATTTGCACAATTTTGAAATTCCAAGAGATGGGATAATGTAAATTCATGTGATTCATCAGCACTGTACATCGAGCGATGTGATCAAGCTACTCCACAAAAAGGAAAGAGTACATTTTCCCAGGTACCACGAAATATCACAACTACATTACAATTGGCAAGACTGAAGCAAAATATTAAACACAAAATTCTTTCAGTAAATATTGAAAACAATATATCAAGCTCACCTATTTAAGGACTTGGTATCACAATTGTCTTTGAATTTTATCAATTTTTCTGTGCTATTTGCTGGATCATTCTCCAAGATAACTTTACCTGAAAAAAGTACAGTCTGAATATACTTACACAAGTAAATGTTAGAGATGGGTGGTATTGATATTTTGGGTTGTTACCGGTTTCGGTATTCTTTGGGGGAGTATACCACGGTATCGGTTCGGTATTTGGTATCTGACTTAACATGTTTGCTGATACAGTGGAACTCTGTTAATTGAATAGCTACTTTGCCAATGAAAGTTAAAAAATTTATAGTAATTTATATATTTTTTATACTAACCAATGACCCAGACTTAGCTGGTGCTAACTCTTAAATTCCAGGGCCAAACACAAATTTTGCCCCTCCAATCCCCCAAATGTGCATCAAAATCCAAAAAATATATGTCCTATGTGGTCCTCCATACTTTTATCCACTGAGCATGCTCAGTGTCAAGGAAGTCCTAAATTGGAGCCAAATCCTCATTCTTACCACCAGTGCCTGGTAAGCGTTATGTAATCAGCGGGGAGGTATGAGTTCCAAACTCATGGGAGGGCCATCCCCGTCTGGGTCATTGGTAAGTGTACAAAATGTTAAAAAATTTATAGTAATTTATATATTTTTTATACTTACCAATGACCCAGACTTAGCTGGTGCTAACTCTAACAAAACCAGGGCCAAACACAAATTTTGCCCCCCAATCCCCAAAATTTGCATCCAAAACAAAAAGAAATCATGTCCTATAGGACCTCCATACTACGCCCCCACTGCGCATGCGCAGTGTTAAGGACGTCCCGAAATTGGCGCCAATTATCATTCCTACTGGCAGTGCCTGGTCAGCGCTATGTACTCAGCGGGGAGGCAAGAGTTCCCAACTCCTGGGAGGGCCATCCCCATCTGGGTCATTGGTAAGTATAAAAAATATATAAATTACTATAAATTTTTTAACATTTTTATACTGTACCAATGACCCAGACTTAGCTGAATAGTAAACAGGCTGGAGGGCCTAGGACATAGAGGAAAATCCAATAAGCTCAACTATATAATAAAGAGGTAACCCCTTAAGGAGAAAAGGAGTATTAGGCTTTACATGTATCTTTATTATTTAATATTAAATTAGAAAGATACAATACCCTTAATAATTGAGCACAATAATATTCATGTTCTCTATTTACATCCAGTATAACCCTTATACTAATTATTTTTAAAGTAAGCCAATAAATAAAGTAGTCCAGAGAATTGAGACTCTTTATAATCTTTTAAAAGTGTCCGAGTATTGTATATTAAAGCCCGTTTGACACTTGACATATACAAATGCTTCACACCGAGCTACACTTTAAAAATAAGACATGAATGAATTTTAACATCAATATTACACTTTAAAACCATCCCGGAAGCGACTCAGAAATACTGACTTTGGAGGAGGCATTCCCTTGCTTTTCACTATAAAGCAGGTGACCTAAGGGAACACCCGCCCCCCCCCCCCCCCTTCCCCTTGCCCTGGGTCAAATAGCCCAGAGCGAAGAGGGCAGCCGGACGGAGTCACTGCCGGAACAGAAAGCCTGCATAACTATAGCTGCAACTGTTTAGTGGATGACATTCTGAGCAACAGATAACGGACCTAAACAATGCAGGTCTCCAGAAATGGACTCAATATTTCTGAGATAAAAATTCGTGAATGTGGATGGCTGAGACCAATAAGCAGCCTTCATTAAATCTGTAATAGCAACACTATTAGCATAAGCCCAAGAAGTAGCAAGAGCTCTTACTTCATGAGCGGAAATCTTAAGCACAGACTGCTGAGAAGAAGATAAACTCTCATAAGCAGTACGGATAGTTAATTGAATCCATCTAGCAATAGAATGGACCGAAATGTCCCTTCTATTAGGCATCAAAGACAGAAAGAAACGTTTCCGTCCCTTTCTGATAACTGAGATCTCTGTTTATAGATACGTAACGCTCTAACAGGACACAGTAAAGGCCTACGCCCGTCTGAAGACGGAAGAGCCTTAATAACAATAGGTTCCGGATATTTATTAGGAGCCTGATTCTTAGCTAAAAAACCCACATTAGTAGTGAAGGTGATAGTGTTCCCGACACTACGATAGTGAGAATCATCCACCGACAGTGCATGAAGCTCACTGACTCTTCTAGCAGAAGAGAAAGCTAAGAGAAAAGCTGTCTTATAAGATAAGAATTTGAAATCTACTGTCCCAAGAGGTTCAAATGGCTTTTCCTTCAATTTAAGAAGAACCCAAGATAAATTCCATTTAGGAATTAATCTAAGAGTTCTGGGTCTATTTATCGAAAAGTTTCTAACCAACTTAGATAAAGAGACATTAGATCCAATTTGTAAACTATCATGATGTGTATAGGTATCAGATAACATAGACCTATAACCCTTAATAGTAACAGGCTGCAGTTTGATTTCGTCAAACAAGTATACTAGAAAGTTTGCAATGTCTGGTATAGAGGGATCAAAAATATCTACAGAATGATCCCTACACTAACGACGAAAAACCTTCCACTTAGCCACATAGTTTAGCGAAGAGGAGGTCCTCCTACAGTTAGAAATCGCGTCCACTGCTCGTCCTGTAAAGTGCTTGCCATGCAAGAAGGACCGCACAATGGAAAAACGTGAAGGTTGAGACCTTGCGGGTTGTGATGGAGTTGGCGCGATTTCCCCTGCGAAAGAAGATCCTCCCGTGGAGAAAGCTTTCGCGGTAGGTCCCACAACAGACACCTGAGTAGATTTATCCACGGTCTCTGTGGCGACAGAGATGCTACCAACAGAATCTTGCATTGAGATTGTTTTATCTTTAGCAATACTTGTTGAATTAACGGCGCTGGAGGATACGCATATCCTATCATTCCGTCACAAGGGATCGACAGAGCGTCTACTGCAAATGCTCTTGGATCCGGACACGGAGACACATACGTCTGCAGCTGATTGTTGAGATGTGTCGCAAATAAGTCTATCATTGGCCGTTCCCATTGGTAGCAAATGTGATTGAATACTTGTTTGTTGAGAGTCCACTCCGACGGCAACAAGCGACCCTTTCGTGAAAGGGAGTCTGCTAGCACATTCAGACGACCCGGTATGTGACGGACCGAAAGAAGAACCTGATGTTCTAGCGCAAACAGAAGGATTCTTTCCGTTAGATTGAACAACGGAACTGAATGAGTGCCTCCCTGATTCCGTATATACGCCACTACTGTCGTATTGTCGGATAGGATTTGGACATGAGCATTGTGAATAATGTCCATCCAATGACGTAACGCAAGCCAAATTGACATCATTTCCTTGATGTTTATGTGCTTGCACAGGAATTGCGGATCCCAAAGACCCTGGCATCTCGAATCCGTTGGGATCAATGATGCACCCCAACCTGTTTGACTGGCATCCGTCATAATGGTAAAACTCGGATCCGGCAACTGCAGCGGAACTCCCTGAGTTAACCACTGAATGTTTGCCCAAGTCTGAATCTCTTGTTTCACTTGATCTGACAAGAGAACGTCTACGTCGAGCGAATGAATTTTCACACTCCAATTCTGAGTCAAGAAAATTTGGAGAGGACGCATGCGTAACCGCCCCATCGGAATGAGATCCGCAGCGGCTCCGCACAGACCTATCAGTCTCATAAATTCTCTCGCTGTGACTTTGTCTGCGTGCAGACAATAGCGAGCATAACAACTGACTAATTTCGCTCTGGTTAACGGCAGACGAACGAGATTGTTGTGCGTCTCGAAGCTCATTCCCAGATGAGTGAATGACTTGGACGGCACCAGATCCGACTTCTCCTCGTTTACTATAAAACCGAGACGTCGGAGCAATAGAAGTAGATTCTGAACATCGTTCTGAAGCGTTAACTCGTTGCCGTACCTCTGAAGAATGTCGTCCAGGTAGGCCGACGTTACCGCAGACGAATGAGCTCGGAAATAGATCATTACCGAGTTCATTACCCGAGTGAAAGCCCAGGGTGCTAGATTCAATCCGAAGCACATCGCCCGGAATTGATACACCACTCCTAGGACTGCGAAGCGTAGATACTTTCTGAATGTCGGATGTACCATGACGTGAAAGTACGCATCTTTGAGATCTATGCTTGTTGCATAATCGTTCACCCCGAATACTCGCTCTGACCGACCGAATCGTCTCCATATAAAATTTCGGAGCGACGATCAGCTTGTTTATCCAGCTCAAATCTATGACTGGACGGAACGAGCCGTCTGGTTTCAGAACCAGAAACAGATGGCTGTAGAATCCCGGAGTCTCCTGGTTTTCTACGACCTCTACCGCGTTCTTCATTAAAAGAGACTGCACCTCTGATAACAGAGCGTCTCTTTTCTGCGGATTTGACGGAAGTTGAGTCCACTTTGGGCTTCGAGTTAATGGAGGCTTTCGTTTGAAGGATATCTTTAGACCACCCACTCCTCTCACCCAAGGGTCGTCCGTAATCGACGCCCATTCTTGTGAAAAGCTCGACAACCTTCCGCCAACCGGTACGCGATAGAGGTTTAAGCCATCACCTCCTGGACCTGCGAGGCCTGCGGTAGGAGAAACCACGTCCTCCACGACCCGCACCTCGTCCCGTCGACCTCGGGGCATCCGACCGGTTGTCCCGGCCCGAAGGACGTCCCGAACGAGAGTCGCTACCCTGACGGTCTCTCGAATAAGACCAAGAGGATGCACCGGAACCTCTATAGGAACCTCTCTTGGGCGCATTAGACCCAGAAGTGCCTGTCTTATTCTTGTCTGCTGTATCCGACTTCTTAGAAGCAGATTTGAACAATAGAGAATCCGAAGCTTTCTTTGTAATTTTATCATAAATAGCAGAAAGCTTGCCGTCAAAGAGAAGTTCTCCGGAGACCGAAGCGACTCTAAGAGAGTTCTTCACCTTAGTATCCACGAGTGTGGATGTAGCTAGGGCTGCGTCACGTCTAACCAACTCCAGGTTTGCCACAGAAAGGGCGGAGTTACACGTGGAATAAGCTACTGCCCTTGAAAGAAGTCTTAAAGAGGATTGTATATCCTGAAACTCTTTCCCTTGAAGGCGCAGTGATAACGCCTTAGTAAGGTGATCTGCGTAAGACAAGGCATCTAAATTGGCTCTGTTAGACGAAATAGCTGTTTCCAACACCGAGGTTGGAATAGAAGCCGACGACGGTAATGATAGCTCTAAGTCTTCCGCCTCGTCGTCCATACGCAGAGGAACTCTCGGGATACCCTGTCCTGCCGTGTCGAATTTATTCCTTGCATTAATGAAAGGCAGGTTGAGAGTATTGGCGGACAAGAAACCTGCTTTCCCCGTCCTGGAAGCAAGTTTAAATATAGCGTTGTTCAATAATTCAAATGTTCTTGCAACATTATTGGACTGCGACGGAAACTCGGGAGCGATGTCCCTGAACCGCTAAAAAAATTCAGAGTCCAATGACGCTATAATCCTCTTGTCCGAAACCACAGCAGTCTGGCCCGACGGAACAACTTGAGGGAGAAAGTGCCGGATGAAGTCCACGGCAGCTTTATGTTGTTCCGAAAGGGATAGCTCCAAATCATCCGTATCCCTTTCACCATCCGGTCGGACCTCATGATGCTCCCGGTCGTCCGCCCCCGATGCTTCGGCGGAGCGTACCGACCCAGCGCCGTCGGATAATTCTCGATCCGACACCGTTTCTGTCGGCTGCTGGGATGCTGCGATAAGCTGTGCTATCTGCACAAGAATGTCCGGCGTCGAGACCTGCGGAGGCGCAGTCTTTCGCTGCTTCGCCGAGGGCAGCTCCGCATCAGATGGCTCCCGCATACTTTTTCTATGCGAACGTCCGGAGTCCATCGGTCTCGAGTCCCTGGCTGCCGGATGGTGTGACCTGGTCGCCGAAGAATCCTTGATCGGCGAAGCTGGTAAGATATCGGCGGTCACGCAGCCAAGGTGCGTCGTGTGCGCTGACGAGAAGAGGAAGCCTTAGCAGTCTCCGCGGACTGCCTATACAACGGAGCGTCCCGAGCGACGGACGTATGCTCCGCTTGCGACACATTTTGTACCACAACATCTGGTCCCAGATGTTGTTGTATGAGAGAGGGGCCTCTCTCGCTCGCGGCCCGGCTGGACCTGGACGAGCTAGGAACCGGACTCAAAGGCTTCCTCCGATCTCGCTTACTATCCGCCGTCACTGGGTGCGCACATTGAATGTTTATAGTGCTCGCATCACCCAACATTTCCTCCTGGACCGCATCGGACGAACCCGGCTGCCGAGCCATTCGGTGAATGGACGCTACACCGGGCGAGCTAGCAGACGACATTTGTCTAATCTCCATGAGCACTTTTGCCGCTAGCTCTGAATTCATTTGTGACGACGGAAGCACACTTGCAGAAGATAACATGGAAACATCACCCTGTTCTTGTTCCTCTGAAATAGAAACTGAGAGTGTAGAGTGACCTTGCGGAGAAAGAGCCGGCATAGCCCTTTCTCCAGAAACAACATACCGTGACACACGTTTCCAATGTTTGTCATCCCAATATTGACATATAGAACAGGGATTAGTGCGAGAACACTGACTACAATTAATACAATGATCATGAAAGTCAGAGGAAGATTTCTTCCTATTACAATTTGAACAATATCCTTTCATTGTGAAAAGTCAACAACAAGTCCTAGTTACTCGCACAAACCCCTGACACAAAGATACATAATAACATGATCCATTAATAAATGAAAAAACAATTGCAAATCAAAATAATTTTGAAAAAATATTTTTTCAGCGAAGCCCAAGTTGCTGAAAAGTAACGTTGAGCCCCGATGGATCCGATGGCAAAGTGTGGTCAAAAATTTTAAATTTATATTAAATAATTAATGAGACACTTACGGATAATATAAATGTATCTTATAGTGAGATAAACTACAGCAAAGGCAAACAGCCCCCCTCAAAAAAGGCTGTTGCCAATGTAAACAAACAGTGTAAAACACCAGAAAACATGACTCCAGGCACTGAAAAAACTGGCCCGAAATCAGTCATCAAAATTACACTCTATCTGATGCAAGACAGAGACTCCCAGGGGAGAATCTGCAGAACATCAGATGGAAGATGCAGAACACAACGTTATACACCCATGGGTGAAAACGTAACTATGGGGAAAATAACAGAAAACATTCTGTATCCAAGCAACTCTCCCAGGAAAATTTTAGAAATGAACTTTCTCAAAAATATGCCAAAAGCATGGGAGAATTGCAAGGGGGGCTTTAGAAGGCTAGGGGAGAGGAAACACTGAATAAGCAGTGCAACATTTAGCAAGAATGACAACAAGAGGCCCATGCCTCAAAAATAGGCAACTTAACATAATTTCATTAAAAAATTTTAAGTACAGCCCTGATTATTTTTTGTCACTTCTTTTTCCTCTCCTCCTTCTATATCCTCCTTAGAATCACCATTTCTCCAAAAATTACGTGTCTGGCATCCTTTAAACTGAGATTTACAAGCACAAAGATCAGTGAGATGTTGACTGATGAAGGGCCAAACAGAGAATGATAATTGGCGCCAATTTCGGGACGTCCTTGACACTGCGCATGCGCAGTGGGGGCATAGTATGGAGGTCCTATAGGACATGATTTCTTTTGGTTTTGGATGCAAATTTTGGGGATTGGGGGGCAAAATTTGTGTTTGGCCCTGGTTTTGTTAGAGTTAGCACCAGCTAAGTCTGGGTCATTGGTACAGTATAAAAATATATAAATTACTATAAATTTTTTAACATTTTTATACTGTACCAATGACCCAGACTTAGCTGAATAGAAAAAAGGCTGGAGGGCCTAGGACATAAAGGATAATCCAATAGACTCAATTACATGTGAACAGAATTATCCCCCCAGGGAGAAGAGGAGAACAGGCTTTACATGTATCTTCTTTGTTTAAACCAAAAAAGAAAGACACAATACCATTTCATAATTGAGCACAATAACATCAATGAACTCCATTAACATCCAGTATAACCCATTTTATTACACACCCTTAACTGTATTTGTCACGATCACATGGATTTTAGGGGCATGCGGTAATTTTAACCAGAAAGCTCTAGTGCGATCCGATAAAAAGTACCCTTCGCGTGCACAAGTTCTCTCGATAGACTGGTTCTTATAGTTTGCAGCCTTCAGTGGGACATAACCAATGAGAACCATCAGCTATATTTATCTGTCGGAATTACCGATTCTCATACCAAAATGTTTGATGCACAACTGCGTTAAAAACTATTGAAAGTCATGAAATACACATGATCTCTGCCAAGAAATTGAACAGTGAAACTCAACCTTTGTTCCGTTATTGAAAACAGAGGAAAACTTGGTTAATTTTAGAGCAAAAAAGTACAATTGGGTTCGATATTTCAGCCAGCCACTTGTACAGTTCTCATAAAATTTTGTTACAATGTTGCCCTCACCGCTGCATGCTGCCGACGAGTCTACTGTGTCATCCTATTCAATTCACACTTCGGCAATGAAGCAGCACGTTTGCTAACGCAAACATACTTTGAAGAGCATGTTAAGTTGAAGAAGTTCTCAGGAAGCAAGACTAAATCAATCTTAAAAACCGGTTACCATGAAGCGGAAAAACAGGCGGCGACACGCCGAAAGCTCCTTGACTGGCTTGAGGTGTTTGGCAGCTAGAAGTACATGCAGTTACTGATTAACTATCACCAATTCCATCCTTATCCCCCCCCCCCCTCCCCCACACTAGCTCAATAAAGAAAATAAATTCGGAAGAATGAAAAGCCTGGTTTTATAAGAAAAAACTAAGTAGTTTACATTTGTGGAACCAAAGTTTTTTTACATTGTAGTGGGTGCTGCCTGTTGGGGCAACTGTTTTATTTTATTTTATTTTTTTTTTTGCGAGGTGGGGGGGGGGGGGGGGGTTAGGGGAAGTAGTATTGCTAATATACGACTTTTTCTGGAGTTTGTAGTACTTTGTACTGGGGAAATTTAAAAAAAAGTTACCAGCTACCCACTACTGAAATTCTGAACAATCTTGAGTAGGATGGGAATGAGACCACGAAGAGGGGAGGGGTGGTAAATACATGTGGTGTGATGAATGCAATATATTGTCAATTTTATGAGATGACTTCCATGAAATTCAAAAATAAGTATTAGAATATTTAAAACACAGTCAATATGACAATATTTTCCAGACACAGATTGATGTGTATTTTTAAATGACTAGTTTAGTTAAGAATTATTTGCTAGTATTTCTGTTTTATACAAGGGTATTATTTTGCTTTAATTATCAGCAACAAAACTCAAATTGAATGTCCCCTATATGAATTAGCTACATGGGTGTATGGGATGAGATTGGGGTTGCGGCTCTTTTATCTCCCTTCACCAATAAGCAGCTAATTTTGCAGTTTTCATTGAAAGGGACTGGTATTTTCAGAACAGATTGTTCAGAGGGAGGGGGAATTTTTATAATTTTGGCAAATATCAGGGTGGTGGGCAGATCATTTTCATAGGCAAATTCAAGGAAAGGGTCTGCATTTTGATTTTGAAACAATAGTTCAGGGCAGTTCGATTGGTCAGCCTCCATCCCCAAGAAAATGTCCAAAAGCCTATCATTAGTCACATTCTATCAGTCCTTTTTAAAACTTCTTACTAAATGCAAATTCAAAATACCAAATTCCAAATTTAAGATTGACAAGATATTGCATGGAGCAGACACATAAAAAATTATTTTGTTTTGAAACCTGATACCAAGAAAAAAATATTGACAGACCCGATCAGATAACAAACTGGTGAATTATAGTTTTATTACTAGCACAAAATAATGTAAACATTAATCAATCTTTGAAAATATTATCAACCAAAATAAGTTGGAGCTTACTGTGAGAACCCCCCCCCCCCCCCACGCCCCCCTGATTTCTTTTTGAGCCTCTGACTAAGACTGTTGGATACTCGTTTCGTGAGCTTTCGAGAAAATGCTGTCAGGTTATAGATGAGTGGAGGGGGGGGGGGGGGGGGTGTAAAATAGGTGTACAGTCTAAACTACTTGTGGAGACAAGACATGACATTTTCTTGCAGTTATCGTGCAATATATTTCTCCCTTTGTATACATGTTGTATATGTAATAAATGTGGACAACCTAAAGACTTTATTTTGTAAGTGCAGCCCATTTCAAACAACAAGTTATCAAGACTTGAGGTAAATAAAAAGAAGGCTAAATTTCAAGTCAGAAACTTTATAGGCCTAATGTTGAAAAATAAAGTGCTAACTTACCAAACCTGCAAAGTTCACTCAGAATGGAATCTCAAACTGCCTCAGTTACTCTGAACGATTGAATGAATGCCCCGGAAGGGTAATTTATTGCACAAAATGTCTTTTCTCGTCCAATGTGTGCTTTTGTTACAGTGCAGAACAGAAATGACCGATGTCCACATGAGATAGGCGATAGCCTAGTGGCAGTAGATCTAGTGCATGTAAGTCAAGCAGAGTTCAAACTTCTATTTTAGTTTCAGTTTCAGTTTAAAAAGCACGAAATTTAAACAGAGCGGCCAGTTCGCACCGTATTTAAATTAAAATCCTTGTACATTTTCCATCCTCCAGATATAATGATGCCTGCACACCCACTTTTGAAAACACATTTCAGACCACATAATTTGTGACGACTGATATGATGAACGCAATCTTTTGAGTTTTAAGTGACCGGACCGACATTTTTGGGGAACAAAATGAATCAACAGCGATTCTACAGGTGGCAAGGTCAAAGACTTAAGACTGGTTCTCTGACAAAATTGCCCGTTTCTCTCTAAAATTCTTTCAACCGTTCAAATCGTCGACTATTTATTTAAATTAGTGATTAATTACAGTGAATTCTTTTTCGGGGTTGAGTGTGTAATAAATACAGAACCACACTTATGTTTGAATGGGTTAACGATTACTGAACTCGAGCTTGTGGCGCTGGGATAACCACTCGAGCCTACCGGCTCTCGTGGTATCCCTCGCCACTCGCTCTCGTTCAGTAATCGTTAACCCATTCAAACATAAGTGTGGTTCTGTATATATACTAATCTTTTTAAAGGAAAGCCAATAAATAAAGATAGTCCAGAGAATGAGACTCTTTATACTCTTATAAAAGTGTCCGAGGATTGTATATTAGTGCTCGTATGACACGTGATATATACAAATGCTTCACACCGAGCTACACTTTAAAAATATTACATAAATGAGATAGACATTAGCTTTACACTTTAAAACCATCCTGGCACCGACTCGGAAATACTGACTCTAGAGGAGGTATTCCCTTACTTTTCACTATAAAGCAGGTGATATAAGGGAACACCATCCCCCCCCCCCCCCCCCCCCCTTCCCCTTGCTCTGAGTCAAATACCCCAGAATGAAGAGGGCCACAGGACAGTCACTACCGGAACAAAAAGCCTGCATATCTATAGTTGCAACTGTTTAGTGGACGACATTCTGAGGAACAGATAATGGACCTGAACAACGCAGGCCACCAGAAATGGACTCGATATTTCTAAGATAAAAATTCGTGAACGTGGAAGGCTGAGAGCAATATGCAGCCTTCATCAAATCGGTAATAGCAACACTATTAGCATAAGCCCAAGATGTAGACAGCACTATTACTTCATGCGCCAAAATCTTAAGCACAGACTGCTGAGATGAAGATAATTTATCATAAGCGGTACGGATAGTTAATTGAATCCACCTTGCAATAGAATGGACTGTAATGTCCTTTCTAGTAGGCAGCAAAGACAGAAAGAAACGCTTACGTTCCTATCTGATAAACTCAGATCTATGATGTAAATACCCATAGCTCTGACTGGACAAAGCAAAGGCCTATGACCATCTGGAGACGGAAGAGCCTAAACAATAGGTTCAGGGTACTTATAGGACCCTGATTGTTAGCCAAAAATCTAACATTAGTAGTCAATGTAATAGTATTACCAAAACTACGATAGTGAGAATCCTCAACAGATACTGCATGAAGCTCACTAACTCTTCTAGTAGAAGAGAAGGCTAAGAGAAAAGCTGTCTTATAAGATAAGTATTTGAAATCCACTGTATCAAGAGGTTTAAATGGTACTTCTTTTAGCTTCAGAAGAACCCAAGCTAAATTCCACTTAGGAATTAACCTAAGGGTTCTAGGTCTATTTATCGAAAAGTTTTACGCTAACTTAGATAAAGAGACATTAGATCCAATCTGTAAGCTATCATAATGAGGATAGGTATCCGATAGCATAGACTTATAACCCTAAATAGTATTTGGCTGCAGTTTGATCTCGTCAAACAAGTAGACCAAAAAATTAGCAATGTCTGGAATGGAGGGATCATAAAATCAATAGAATGATCCCTACGCCATTGAGAGAAAACCTTCCACTTAGCAGCATATTTTAGCTAAGAGAAGGTCCTTCTACAGTTAGAAATTGCGTCCACTGCTCGTCCTGTAAAATGCTTGCCGTGCAAGAAGGACCGCACAACGGAAATACGTGAAGGTTGAGACCTAGCGGGTTGTGATGCAGTGTGCGCGATTTTCCCTGCGAAAGAAGGTCCTCCCGCGGAATGTCCCACAACTGACACCTGAGTAAATTTATCCATGGTCTCTGGGGTGACAGAGATGCTAACAATAGGATCTTGCAGTGAGATTGCTTGATTTTAGCAATATCAGCTGAATCAACGGAGCTGGAGGATACGCGTATCCTATCATTCCATCCCAAGAGATCGAGAGGGTGTCTACTGCAAACGCTCGAGGATCTGGGCATGACGACACATACCTCTGCAACTGATTGTTGAGATGTGTCACAAATAAGTCTATCATAGGACGATCCCATAGGTAACAAATCTGATTGAATACTCATTTGTTGAGAGTCCATTCTGACGGCAACATACAACCTTTCCTAGAACGTTCAGACGACCCGGAATATGACGGACCGATAGAAGAACTTGATGCTCTAGAACAAACAGAAGGATTCTTTCCGTTAGACTGAACAACGGAATGGAGTGAGTGCCTCCCTGGTTCCGAATATACGCTACTACTGTCGAATTGTCGGACAGAAATTGAACAAGCGAATTCTGAATGTTGTTCATCCACTGACGTAGCACAAGCCAATTGACATCATCTTTTGATGTTTATGTGCTTGTTTAGGAACTGCGGATCCCAAAGACCCAGGCACCTCGAATCTGATGGGCTCAAAGTTGCGTCCCAACCTGTTTGACTCGCATCCGTCAATATCATAAAAATCGGATCCGGCAGTTGCAGTGGGACTCCCTGAGTTAACCACTCAATATCTGCCCAAGTCTGAATCTCATGTTTCACACGATTCGACAAGACAATGTTCATTTCGAGCGAATGAGTGTTCACACTCCAATTCTGAGTAAAAAATATCTGGAGTGGACAAGGGCGTAGTCGCTCCATCGGAATAAGATCCGCAGCAGCTCCACACAAACCTGTCAGTCTCATGAATTCTCTCGCTGTTACTATATCTGAGTGAAGACAAAAGCGAGCGTAACAAATGAATATTGTGCATCTCTAAGCTCATTCCCACGTGGGTGAATGACTTGGACGGCACTAGATCCGACTTCTTTTTGTTTACAATGAAACCGAGACATCGGAGCAATTGAAGCGAACTCTGAACATCGTTCTGAAGCATTAACTTGCTGCCGTAACTCTGAAGAATGTCGTCCAAGTAGGCCGACGTTACCACAGACGAATGAGCTCGGAAATGAGTCATTACCAAGATCATTATTCGAGTGAAGGCCCAGGGCGCTAGATTCAGACCAGTCCTGGGACAGCGAAGCGAAGGTACCTTCTAAACGCCGGATGTACCATGATGTGAAAGTATACATCCTTGAGATCTATGCTCGCAGCATAATCGTTCACTCGAATGCTCGCTCAGACCGATCGGATGGTCTCCATACAAAATTTTGGAGCCACGGTCAGCTTGTTTATCCAGCTCAGATCTATAACTGGACGAAACGAGCCGTATGGTCTTGGAACCAGGAACAGGTGACTGTAGAAAACTGGAGATTCCTGGTTTTCTATGACATCTATAGCATTCTTGCCCAGAAGAGATTGAACTTCTGATAGAAGCGAATCTCTCTTCTGAACATTTAACGGAAGCTGAGACCAGAGTGGACTTCGAGTTAACGGAGGTTTTTCCTTGAAGGACAGTTTTAGACCTTCGGAAATAACCCCTTGTACCCATGGGTCATCCGTAACTGACAACAAATTGGTTAACAATCTCGACAGCCTTCTGCCCACTGGAACGCAATAGAGGTTTAGACCATCACCTCCTGGCCCTGCGAGGGTTGTGGGAGGAGAAACCACATCCTCCATGACCCGCACCTCGCCCAGTCGACCTAGGGGCATCTGACCGGTTTTCTCGTCCAGCATTACGACCCCTATCCGAGTCGCTACTCTGACGGTCTCCGGAGTAAGATGTAGAGGCTTTCTTAGATCCTCTATAGGAACTTCCTTTGGACGTATTCGCCCCCGAAGTGCCTGCCTTACTCCTCCCTGCTGAGTCCGACTTTTTCAAAGCGGATTTAAAAGCAGAGAATCCGAAGCTTTCTTATTAATTTGATTATAGATTGTAGAAAGCTTACCGTCGAAGAGAAGCTCTCCTGAGACCGGAGCGACTGGAAGAGAGTTTTTCACCTTACTATCCACTCTTATGGATGCAGCCAGGGCAGCATCACGTCTAACTCAAGTCTGACTAACTCCATATTGCCACTGAAAGGGCGGAGTTATACGTAGAAAATGCTATGGCCCTCGAAAGAACTCTCAAGGAAGTTTTGAACATCCTGGAATTCTTTCCTTCGAGACGTAATGATAACGCTCTGGTAAGGTGATCTGCATAAGATAATGCGTCTAAACTGATTTTCCTGTTAGACAAGATAGTCGTCACCAGCGTACTGGATAAATCGACATAGACACCGGCAATGACAATTCAAAGTCGTCTGCCTGGTCGTCTAAACGCAGAGGAACTCTCGGCACGCCCTGTCCTGCCGTTTCAAATCTATTTCTATGAATGATGAAAGGCAGCTGTAGAGCATGAGACGATAAGAAACCTGATTTGCCAGTCTTAAAGGCTAGCTTGAATGTGGGGCCGGATGAAATCTACTGCCACCTTAAGTTGTTCGGAAAGGGAAAATTTCAGCTGTGCTGATTCCCTTTTACCATCCGAGTGGGCCACGTAAGAATCTCAGTCGTCCCTTTCTGACTCTGCAGGGAAGCGAACCGACCCAGCTTCCCCAGACAGTTTCTTAACTGAAAAAGTTTCTGATGGATGCCGGGATGCAGCAATGAATTGAGCTATCTGTGATAGCAAGTCCATCACGGATGCCTGCAGAGCCGCGGTCTTATGTAATTTAGCCGCTGAAAGCTCCTGGGACGTTAATTCCTGCATACTTCTCATATGCGAATGTCCCGACTGGAAAGGCCTCGTGTCCTTGGCTAGCGGATGGCGTGACCTGGTCGACGTGGACTCCCTGGTCAGCAAAGCAGGCTGGATATCTGTTGTCACATAGCCAAGGTGCAGTCGTGTGTGCTGACGTGAGGATGAGGAAGCCAATAGACAAGCCGCGTTGGACTGTCTATGCGACGGAGCGTCCCGAGCTGGAGGAGTGGATGTATGCTCCGACTAACGAACGTACATACAACAACATCTGGGCCCAGAAGTTCTTGTAAGAGAGAGGGGGCCTCTCTCGCTCGCGGTCTGGGCAGACCTGGACAAGCTAGCTACCAGACTGACTGGCTTCCTCCATTCCATCCTCTGATCCGTCGTCGCCGGGTGTTTGTGATCTGAGATCATAGTGCTCGCAACACCCCTTCTCCTCTCCTGGACTGCAACAGACGAACCCGGCATCACAACCATTTCATGAATGATTGCTTCACCGGGGGAGCTAGCGGGTGAAAAGTAACCGTCGATCATACGTGGGACCTCTTAGGCACTTGCCGCATTCCTTTGAGCACTTTGCCGCTAGCTCATTATTGCGACGACGGAAGCACACTTTTGAAGACATCACGGAAACATCCCCCTGTTCTTGTTCTTCTGAAAAAGAGACTGAAAAAACTAGAGTGACCCTGTGGAGAGAGGACCGGAATGGACCTCTCACCACGAACAATATACCGTGACACATGTCTCCAACGTTTGTTATCTGAATTGGCACACACTGAGCAAGAATTAGTGCGAGTACACAGACTACAACAAATACAATGAACATGAGAATCAGAGGAAGACTTCCTCGATTTACAATGGAACAATATTCTTTCATTTTGAAAAAAATATTAAACCGTCATCGTACTCGCACCAACCCTTGAAAACAAAGATACATAAAAATAATAATCCATTACAAACATTTCGAAAATTAATTCAAAAGAAAAAAAAATTTTCGAAAAAATTTCAAGATGAGCCCAAGTTCCCAATGGGAACGATAAGCCCAAATGGATCCAAAAAAGCCTAAGAGTGGACAAAAATTTTTAAAACATGTTTAAAAATTAATGTTACACTTACAGACAATATTAATGTATCTGTCTATGAGTAGAACTAATAGAAGACAAGGAATCACTGTCAGAAGTAGCCACTGTCAACAAAAACAAAAGTGAAAAAAACTGAAAACAAGACTCCAGGCACTGAAAATATGGCCCGAAATCAGTAACCAATTTTAACACTATCAGATGTAAAACAGAGGCTTCCTGGGAAGAAACTGCAGTAGATGCATGACTGAACCACCTAACCACCCTAGGGTGAGGGTGTAACCATGGGGAAAAACAGAATAAACATTCTGTTACCAAGTCAAATCTCCCAAGAAATTTCAGTAAGAAAATTACAAAAATTATGCCAAAAGCATGGGAGAATAGCAAGGCGGGGTATAAGGAAAGGGAGAGAGTAAACACTGAACAAACAATGGAAATTTCATAGCAAGAATGAAAACATCAGGCCCATGCCCCGAAATTAGGGAACATGAAATAATTTTGCATAAAAATTATAAGTTACAGCCCTGAACACATCCTTCCACT